>JAVDOI010000072.1:105000-145000 GCA_032191485.1 Leptoclinus maculatus | reverse complement strand
CGTATCGTCTCCATAGAGACTAATCAATCACCCCCGTCCCTCCCAAACAGCAACGCTGTCAGGGGAGCGAGTGCGTTTGCACACATAAGTGTGTGTGTGTGTGTGTGTGTTTGAAAAACACCGCAAACTTTAAGTCTAAGGACAAAGACACAACGTGAGGGTGAGAGAGACACCTAAACGCTTTGGCTTTTTGTGTCATTTGCGTAAACATGTTTTAAATTTGGAAGAGTTTTTGCGAGTAATTTGAGAGGAAGAAAGGAGGACAAAAGGGAGAGATGTAGACAGATATTAAGAAAGGGGGAAAAATAAAAAAATGTGAGGGAGAGGAGGAAGAGGGAGAGGAGGAAGAGGGAGAGGAGGACCGATGAAGCCTGGCCTTGGGTCCCCTTGTTTCCTCTGATAAAGACAGAGCAGAGCCAGACCTCCATTCATTCCTTCCCCTCGTTTCCTGTCTCTCTCTCTCTTCTTTTCCTTCCAGCCTCTGCTAATCCTGCTCTTCTTTCTCTTCTCTGTCGCCACATATTTCTCTCGTCTTCTCCCCGTTTCTTCTTGTTTTTCTTTCAAGGTTCACTGGGAACGGCCGGTGGGAAATCACATCCGTCCCAAAGGGGTTTATCTTTTCTTTTCTTTTTTTTCTGCTCTCACATGCCTGCAGCTCTGTGAGACCATCTTTCCTCCCTTTCAGAGTGTTATGAGGATGACGATCCCGGGCTTCGAGCATTTACAGGTCACGTGATTGTTGAGATAAATAACTAAATGCATGTTGCAAATGTCTTTTCCATCAAGCTTGAGGATAAACGATAGAAGACATGACGGTCAAAAGCAAAGCCACTGAATATTAGCACATCTAAAACACAGCTTTGTGTCCAAATCAGAAGTTTTAAGGAACCCGTTTATTACAGTGGCTCATAATTACATCATTGAGCCGGGATTTATTTAATGCCGGCGCCTCGCACTCGGCAACTAATCTGCATTCCCAGTGTCTGTGGAGCACAGAAGCGAGATCGCCGGCATGCTGAGGACGCTAATGGTTTGTTATGTTTAGCCCTGACTTGCATCATTACCGTAGAGTCAACAGCTCACATTGAGGCACAGCGGAGCATTCAGCGTTTTTTCTTCTCACTGCAGACAAATGTGGCCTCACACAGACCGGACATCTGCTAGCTGTTGTGTGCCTTGCAGACATGTAGTTCCTACAGTCTGCCTGCTCGGTCACTCATTCCTCTACTGCGACGCATCGACGGGGACGCTGACGCTCCGTCAGCCACAAAGACGGAAGTGACTGGAGAGCCTAAAAAAGAAAACTAAAAAAACGCATTTCCTCAATTGATCCCCCTCGCTTTATTCTAGTGTTCAGACTACAAACAGCTTTTTTTATTTTTTTATTTCAATTAAAGTAGCTTGCTCCAAAAGTCGCTAAATGTAGCAAGAAGATCTGAGAGCCCGTCTCTTTAGGCCTCCCTCCAAAGAAATGAAGAATCCTAAAAACACGTTACCACCCATAGCTACTTTCTGCCACTGAGGTTTCACTTCAATGTGCACTTGAAGGACGGTGCCGTCGTCCATATTTGTGCTGGATTTATCATATTATAAGGTTATGGCTGAGTCGTCAGATGAATGGTGACACTGTGTTTGGTGTGGATCCCTGTAATAATCCTTTACTGTGTCTCTAACATAAGGTGACCAGCAGGAGGCTTTTATTGTGCTTTTATAAGCTCTGCGTAGCTTGTTCCTGTTGGCCCTGCTGGACCTCTGACCGCGCTATTATTATTACAAGCTATTGCTCATACTCAGGACACTGTACATAGCTTTACACATCACACACACACACACACATCGTTGTGCTATTTTCAGGGGGTTAGACAAGGACAGAGTCCCCTGTGTTGTCCTTGCCGAAGACCTCTGCTGTACACGGGCGCAGGCTGGCCCCTGGCGACACACACACACACACACACACACACACACACACACACACACACGTAGACCCCTGCCAAACTCTTGCTGGGTGAATGATGATGGGGCGATGAGGGAGAGAGTGGGGCAAGTGAGATGAAGAGAAAGGAGAGGAGATGGAGAGAGAGAAGAAGAGGAAAAAAAGAGGGGAGATAGGGAGGAGAGACAAAGGGGGAGGCCAAGGGGTCAACAGCGCTGTTGTCGCCGCTAATGAGCCTCGATTGAGGAAGAGAGCGAGAGATGGAGAGACGGAGAGGGTTTGAATTCGGCGTGAGAGCTGACGTGACCGTTCTGTGGTTTCACAAGATGTGGCACCATTTAATACACTACACTACAAACACTGCAGGGATTTTGTGCCCACTTAAAATATCATATAATGTGTAAATAAGTTACGGTAAAACAGGCAGAAATTGCCAAATATTTGGCTTCTGTTCATGGCCTAGGGGCCCACTTAAAAGGTTACGATGCAAACGTGAACACAAGATGAAAATGTGTCAGTCTAGTGTTAACGAGCAGACATGGTCAAATATTGGTGAAGACAGAGATACTTTCACTAAAGTCGGTCGACATCTCGTGTTTAAATTAGGATGTGCAAAGTGACATTCATTAGGTAGCTGACGCTCAAGCCATTTTAAATTATTTACTTTATTTTTGATTCACATGGGCCATTTCAAATTGGTCGGCGGGCCGTAGTTAGGCCTCCCCAGGTTAAGGCCATTCATCAAGTCATTTATCTACTAGACTTTCGTTTATGAATATTATCTTTATGCAAATCAGGACCGGGTAATATTTCCATTAGTCTGGATCGGTGAAGACTTTTATTCTGGAATCTAAAAGCCATAATAAGCCATAATAACCACTGTTCCCTTTAGTGTATCAGAGTCTTCAGTTCACTGCAGCGCAGTTTATTACCAACAGAAGCGTCTACATCCGTCTAATCACC
Source organism: Leptoclinus maculatus (assembly GCA_032191485.1). Lineage (NCBI taxonomy): Eukaryota > Metazoa > Chordata > Actinopteri > Perciformes > Stichaeidae > Leptoclinus > Leptoclinus maculatus. The sequence goes on along the minus strand of JAVDOI010000072.1, from coordinate 142,104 downwards.
TTAAATTGTCAGCGTCTTAATTACTTTCAAATCTTCGTTTTTATCCGCGTCGATGTGAAACAGCGTCACAAAGAGGAGAGGCGGGGAGAGAATGAGCGAGTCAGAGACTGTGATGGAGGTAAACAGAGAGGGGAGAGCGAGAGAGAAGTTGTCAACATGCTCTCCAGAGAGCCAAATGTCTCAAGAATCTTCTCATCCGATACCGGCACAAACACTCTGCTACAATCCCACGGAGAGTGTGTGTGTGTGTGTGTGTGTGTTAAACATAGCTCGTGCCACGTTCCCCCGTGAGAAAGATAATGTTGAAGCGTGTGAGAGTCGTACTACTGAGACGGCTGATGCAACGAATAACAAGACTTGCAGAGTGGAAAACTGCATTTCATTATTTGAGGCTTTGTGTGTGTGTGTGTGTGTGTGTGTGTGTCTTTTTTTAATAAAGAACGGAGATGAGATTAGACTGGGAAGAAGAACTTGGGAAGAAGAAGAAGTCAACAACGCACATATAAACACACTGCGCATGTATACGCGCACACACAGTCCTGGCGTGCATCCAGGTATTTGTTGTGACTTGGCGTTGGAAGCGGAGAACAGCGCCGGTTGGCCTTTAGTTTCCCCCAGTGAGCCAATATCTGCTCTCTAATTGGTTGTTAATGAGTGTCTGTGTGTGCATGTTTGTTTGTCAGTGGATATGAAAGACGGTGTGTGTGTGTGTGTGTGTGTGTGTGTGTGAGAGACAGAGGAGGGTCTCCAACAGGGATCTTAAACATCTGTCTAACAGACTGGGACACTTGAAGCTTTGACCTGCTTAACTAAAAACACACACACACACACACACAAGTGTCCTTGCACACACATTCCATTGTTGTTCAATGTGCATTTGTGTGTCTGTGGGTGAGACAGAGTGTGTGTGTGTGTGTAGTGGGAAAGTGTACAGCCGCTGTAAGATACACCCACACACACACACACACACACACACACACACACACACACACACACAGAGTGGACTTTGTGCAGACATCTGGCAGCGCAGTCTGCTCTAATGGCAACAGAACTACGGGCATCTGCATCTCACACCCACACACACATGCTGTCACTCGCACACAGACACACAGTGCCCGCCCTCTAGCACTGCAGTTGGTCGAGTAGCTGTTCGAGCAGGACAAGCACAAGATGCAAAAGACGTCATTTGTCCCATCTAGCCTTTGTGACTAATACTATTTAAAAAGGCAGCTTGAATATCTGTTGCTGCGTCTTGGTTGTGTTTGATTGGAGCGTACTGTTGTTAACGCACAAGACCTATAACGGAGCAGCGGGCCAATCATAACGAAGGACACATGGTTTCTATCTGTTCTCTTCGTTTAAAGGTACCCTGCGGAGGGTTTTCGGTGGCGGTATGTAGCCATGCAAACCATTTTGTTGCAACACAAACACATTCCACCAGTGTGAAGCTGATCGACTGGTGGCGGTAAAAAAGCCGGTAAAGAGAAGAAAGAAGAAGAAATAACATTTGATCACATGTTGCTCAAAGCGTCACAATGTTTTTGCTCCAGCTGGTGGGTGGTGCATGGCAGCCGGGTTCAATACATTCTCATTCTCTAGTTCCACAGTTTGATTGACACAATCAGTCAATCCTAATTGGTTGTTTTTCTTCGGGCGTGGCGAAGAAAATGTAGCAAATATGATAAGAATGTTTTTTTTCCTAAAAGTTGCCGACTGCAGCTTTAACCGCAGCGTTGCAGGTTTTCCTTTGGAAGACGATTTGCTAGCGAAGGTTAAATATGCTGATTTGTTGAATATTCAAAAAATCTGCTTTGCAAATGTTTGAATTCATTCAAGGATCCCTCGAGGAAACACTGAACGCAGCACGAGGAAAGTGTTTTTCTGTTTGGTAGGTTTGGTACGTTACTGTTAGTAATAATACTGTTGGCATTAATATTACATTATTGTTTTAACCATTGCAAAGAATCTAAAAACAAGTGGGGAAAATATATATATATTTTGTTTCCTTATCTGGCAAATTATCTACAAAAAGCATCCAAATCCCGTTCAGGTCAGTGTTTCCTTCACACCGTCGGAACATCTGACCTTCTCGGTGGAGCTGGCATCCCTGCTTTCACTAGAACCACTCGGCACTACTTGGTTTCTCAATCACTCACATGAGAAGGAACTGCCTGCTTCGGATTTTTGCACACAGAACAAGCCATCATTGACCTGATGCTTTCTATCTTTTGGTAAATGTTTTTTTTTTTTTTTTTACTTTTCTGCAAGTTCATGAATGAAGGGAAGGCCCTTTGACATTTCAGCATCTGTTGTTTTGGCTCGGGTGAAATGAGGAGCATTAAATTGGAGATGGAAGGAGAGCCTGGCAGCAAAGGAGATGTGCTCTGGTGGAACGAAGAGGCTGCAGGCGAGAGAGAGAGAGAGAGAGAGAGAGAGAGAGAGAGAGAGAGAGAGAGAGAGAGAGAGAGAGAGAGAGAGAGAGAGAGAGAGGAATAGCTGGGATGCCAAGAGATCAGCGTTTGTATTTCTCAGCTAGATTCATTCCACACAGTCTTCTTGCACCGTTGGTTCCATCATTCTCTACTTCTCTCTCTCTCATTCTTGGATTCCTTCATTCTTTTCTGTCATTCCTTTCCTTTATCTCTTTCTTTTTCTCCACTTCCTCCCCCCCACACCCCCCCCACACCCCTTCCTTGATTGAAAACAGATGTGCCAATGCGAGGAGCTGAAACATTTGAAATAAAAAACATGCAAAACTTGACTGACCTTGAAGTGTGAACATGTGTGTGAAATATATTTAGTGATCGCAAAACCAGTGGAAAGTCAGGTCTGTGTTTTTGTGTTCTCTGTTCTTTAGTCACCTGACTATCTGCAGCTGCACAACACATGCAAGTCAAAAAAATAAAATATAAAAATATCTGCCCAGGCCTGGCAATAATCACGCTATTCCTCGGTTGTCTCACTTCCTGTCTGAAGCGTTTCCCTTCTCCCTTCCTCCATTATTCAACACAGGGCTCCGTGCATGCGGGAGGCCTCATCAGCTCCAATATTGGTCACACTCAATATACTTTAAAAACACCTTGAAACACTCTTTTGGGATAATTGGTTTAATTGCGGAGTCTAAACGAGGAGGCTGGATGGTGAATGCGAGCCGATCGCTTTTAGTGCCACACTGGTGTAACTGAAAAAACAACAACAACAACAACAACAAAAACAAAACAAGGCGGAGCGGATTTGAAATCCCTGCCAGTCCGTGTGCGTTTTGTGATGACTGAATCCCGGTGGGAAACCTTTCTGGGTCACAGTTTCACGGAGGTGTGCGGAGAAACAAAACGTACACAGTAGAGGAGTCCCAGAGAGAGACGGCGCTCTGTGGGGACGAGAGGGCTCGGCTCCAGCAGTCAGTGTCAGTCGGCCCCCACACAGGTTAATGTGCCGCAGCGGGACAGCAGCTCGGCTTCACCCCGGATAGCCTCGGCCCTCCACACGGAAAACAGCTCCGGTCTGGCGTGTTGCTTGTCTGGCACAGTAACACGTTTGTTGACAGCAGTGATGCTCTGAATATATTTGTGTATTTTCATCTTTATGCATGTAGTGTTTGTGGATCTGTGAGGCTGAATGACTCTTAGAAGTTTAGGATTCCATATATCCACAATAACTCCGAATCCCACCAGCGTAAGGTATGCTTTTTTGTTGTTGTTTTTTTTTTAAAGATAAAATATCCCCAAAAATACAATATTAATTTTAGCCTGAAACATAAAAATCAGAACCTATTGTTGGATTTTCAAACTTACAGTGATCCTTGAACGAACGCCTCCTTAAAAAACAAAAACAAAATGTAAGCTTAAAATACTAATATTTCATCAAAATCACTTTATCATATATGTCTTATTTAAAATGTTGTCAAAAATAAAACCCTGTAAAAGAACAGGGAAGCCATGACTGACTCGGCTGAGACCATCAGTCACGTGACAAACAAATGATGCCGGCTGTTTACGCGGAGCGGAGAGGACGAGACGGGCTGTTCTGTAAGTAGAGGTGGTACAACATGTAAATAGCTTCAGGCTCCAAACCTCAGCTGGATTTTAATCAGATACCGATTTGCTATTGTTGTCGTCTTCCACCCTCCTATTTAATGAATTACTGATATTTGCATGTCAACACGTTTTATATCGTATTAGCCTCTGCCTTGTAAAGAGTAAATCATTTACGTGTGATTCTATCTTAAAGTAATAGCACAATCATGTCTAGTAGTAATAATATATTTGTATCTGGATGTCTGTGTTTCTACAGAGACGACTAGATAGATCTGGAGGTTTGGGTAGACTACAGAGACTACCCTAGGATCGGTACTGGGCCTGATCCGTGCATGTTTTAATGAACCGCTGTCGGCCAAAATCATCCACATCGAATCTTCTCTTTTAATGCACTCTGCCCCGCTTTGGCCCACATCAGCCCGCCGCGACACATCTGTCACTTTTTGGCCTACTTCGAACCAAATGTAGGCAAACATCACGTCTGCAACGTCCGCCAAAAACCGCTCGCTCCGTGTAACACGAGCCAGATGATGCTCTTTAAAGCGTGCCGTCCATCCGAGCACTGCAGACTATAATCTGTATAATCTGAACCAAAGCTTTCCCTGACAGCTTTAATCCAATAACAACAGAGCGCTGCAGGGATTCACCCAAATATGGGGGAGCCTGCAAGATACTCAACAGTGTGTTCAAAGTGACGGGACACGGACCGACACAGAGGAGGACGTGCCCAGAGTACACACACACACAGATGCTCCAAATACACACATATGCATATGGCATGCATGTAGGAGTGCAACGGCTTATTAAACACAATTTAACGGAATTATGAGCGCGGGACTGACTTTTGTTGCTGGCTGGGCTCACAAAATTAAGATTTACTTTTGTAATTAAACACCTCAAGTCTAAGCCGCATCAGTTAGTTTAGCTGCGAGGTTGTCGGCTGTGTGTCTGCCTGCCGTACTCGGCCATGTCAGGGTTTCCGACCAGTGCGTGTGCGACGATGAGTATGATGCTAGCAGAAGCGATTGCCGCGTGATCGAGAAGCCAACTGCCGTGCAAGGTTCGGTTAGACCCGAACTTCGGCCCAGGCTCACTTAAGGTGGACTGACATTTAAGGTGGACCAGCTCTTGTCATTCTAGTGACGAGCTGCGCCTCTGAGTTGTGTAGGCATGTAGGCATTGTTACATTTTTTTCTTATTTAGTCTTATTGGCGGTTAATTATTAACATCTCCGCTGGAGAATCATGCTTCAGATACATAATAGAACAACCAATCACTGGGTGTTATTATTGAGTTTTCTTCTATCCTTTGAGATATAAGTCATGCTGATGAAATGCTGACAAAGAGCTTGGTAAGTGTGGTGAATTTCCATATTTCAGATGTAAACTTTCCACTGTTTTTCAATATTAGCCGTTTACTGCCAAGTGTGTGTGTGTGTGAAGCCAAATCCCGTCGTTGAGCTTCAACTCGTCTCACAGCTTCTGGTGAGCAGCTAGCAGGGAAACCCAAACACAGCCAGGGACAGTCTGCTTCAGAGACACTCACCAACACGCCTGCATTCATACGTGCATGCATTCATGTCTGTCATGCACCCACACAAACGTATACAAACGCAGCGTGAATGCCCATCAATAAATGATTACACACTCGTTTAGATGCTGCAGGTTTGCGAGTGTGTTGCAGAGATCGTGTCTCAGACGACAAGCACAGGTTTGTGTCACTGGTTGAGCAGCTGTAGAAGGTACGCGTCGAACGCCGAGGGAGTTCTGCTCCCTCTGAGCAGATCGTTTTGGTGGACTCGTAAATTATATTTGACACGGACACCAGCGTAGCTTTGGGTTTAGCGAATTGTTGCACCACTTAACCACATCTAATTCATCGGTTCTTAAAACCCTCTGAACCCCAAAACCCGCCGGCGGGATGGAAAAGCATGTTTGAAAACGGCTGAAAACATTGAGGAGAGGACAGGCGAGGCCGGAAGTAGAGGTTGTGAAAACGTGAATAGCTCTATTCGTATATTACGTTATAGAAATATAGATTCCATTGTTTGATTCCATTGGCATTGTAACCGTGTTGTACTGCACAAAAGACATGTTTGAGTTCTCTCTACTTCTAGTTGTGCTGTTTCCATAGAAGTGCATGAAAATAGGAGCGAAAATCTCCCCAAAACTGCTTTAGGTTCAGAGGGTTAAACTCTCTGCAGTATCACTGCTTCTTGCTCAGCGCTGCCTCGGAAATCTCTTTGGGACTACTGGTGAGTTTCTGAGGTTAGAAAAAAGGTCACTGCAGGTCAGACTCACACAGCTTCAAGGCTAAGCAGCCACAAGCTCCGAAACGCTCCAAATCCATGACAAGCTGACACTCTCGTAAGCCTATAGCAGCCGTTAATCCATTTCCAAGTGCTAGAGTTAACAATGCACGCCACTGTGCAGGATATTTACTTCACAGCCACCATTCATACCGGCCTGGTGGATCTGAGAAATTCCCCTATTGAGAATCCACTATAATATAGGAAGACTTCACAGCATGGTGGGCGCCGCGTGCCTCAGCCCCGAGGCGGAAAATATCACAAGACTAAAGCATATGTTGAGGTGTTGAAGCCGAAGTCATTAAAATGCCTCACGGTGTGTCATATTTTGCTGCATCATCGTGCATCAAAATGTCTCGAAGGGGCGGGAGTGAAAACTGCACCTCATCAAAAAGCGTTTCCCTCAACGGGCCGTCTTCTAGGCGGCATTTGACAGCAATTCACCCCCGGCCGCTGCATGTATTCATCACGGCACCGCCAGACAGAATTCATCTTTACAAGTCACTTAGTCTCCCACCCGAGTCGTAAAAACTTTGATTTCTTGACTAAATTCTCCGTGTGGCCAGAGATGACGCTCTCTTGTTTGTCAGGGTTCTCTCACCTGCTCTTCAAGGAACAACGTCAATAAATAAAGAAGGCACACCGAGACACGTGTTGGCTTCTGAGACCCAAGTTAAAGCTACAACAGGGAGCTTTCATCGAGTGTTGATCTTGGCGGTCCCTGTGGGTAGTGTTTTCCTGCTCATGGTATCGATCGCTCATGCAGATCATACAGAGGCATCCGTGTTGAATTGATCCTGTTTCATAAGCAGCGAAAAAAGTTCCTCACAGTTACTTTAAGTACCTCTTATTTTGTAGGTAAATGACTGTGTGTGCAGTGTGAAAGCGGTCACAAATGGTGACACACTCACAGAGAACTGTGCAGTTTGTTGTTTCGGGATATTGCTTCGGTTGTGCAGGTCAGCTCCCATCAGCATCGTTTTCTAGAAGCAGCCGGCAGCTGTTTAAAGCAAAAAAAAAAGAAAAAGAAAAGTACCTGTCTAACACCAAACAGCAGACAGTTGGTGTATATACTGCGGAGCATTTAGCAGCTTAAGAGACAGATATTTCCCCCAGGAGCTAGAAGTAGAGTGAGCGGACTTAACGTCCACCAGAGACCCGACTACAAATGAATGTTAATGCTACTTCCTGTCTGCTGGATGTAATGTGATGTGACTGGGCATCTGTTTGTGAACAGCTTCGCCATGACCACTTTGTGATAATATGTTGCATTTACAGCTCATTCCACTGGCCTACAAATCAATGAATACCTCTTCAACACTACTACGGATTCATGTGACAGAACTCATTTTCATTTGTATAACTTCATTTCTGACTTCATCATATACAGATTACTGTGTGACGTAGTCCAGAGATTCAGTCATTGCAACGGGGACCGAGCACTGCACCGTATTTTGCAAACGTTATCCAAAATAAGCCAAGAGTCTGAAAAATGGCTGCCATAAGCTGCTGAATGTATCATGTTTTTTTTTTTACAAAGTGGAGTCTTTTGGCTTCAGCTCCATGTCAACGGGGCACACAACAGAATTTCAAGCTTTTCCATTGGACCGAAAACGCTCCTTACATTTCTATCTACTCAGGCTTGTGCTTTTTTTGGACGACCCAACTATTTACTTGCTCATCTTTTGCACCGATGATTCATACTCATCCGAGCCAACTGGAAGTGCTCCAACTAGTCGCAAAAACAATCGCTGAAATAAACTAAACTAAAATAAGTAAAATCCTAAAATGAATCCTAAATACTTGAAATAGCTTCCCCGCTCGATATGCTGTATGCAAATGTGTACTAGCTGTAACGAGAGGTTGTCTTTAAGGCACTGTAAGGTCATCATAAACCAAACAACTTGGCCGTGACAAATATGAAGGAAATATAATTGTAAGGATGTAAGCAAAGCCTTGAGAGCCTTGATATTCCCCACCCAGCAGGCGTGATGCTATGTGTGTGGGTGATCCATCCACTGAGGCACAAGCTAACGCTAATGAGACTGAAGATACAATGGAGAGATAGAGAGAGAATGAAGCAGTGAGCGGACACACACACACACACACACACACACACACACACACACACCAGGCGCCTGGAAGACACAATACAAAATGCCACAGGAATAGACTGTAATCCTGGCCAGCAGTGATCAACACTGATAAATATTAATAAACACTATTATGCTCAGAGAGAGAGAGAGAGAGAGAGAGAGAGAGAGAGAGAGAGAGAGAGAGAGAGAGAGAGAAGTAACAAAAGCGTCTTCTTGCACTATGTTATTGCAGCCAATTTTCCCACTGACATCCACGTTGTGGTGCTGCAGACAATGCAGCAACAAAACACACTCACACACACACACACACACACACACTCTTCTTATTATTATCAGCCCATTTCCCTCTGTTGTTCCCCCCCCTCTTCTTTGGAGGCCAGGGTAAGGTGGACACACACACACACACACACACACTCAAATGAGCACTCTGTGAAGTATACAGAGAAACCCAGAAAAAGGAAGATAAAATGAGTCCTAAACACACACACACACACACACACACACACACACACACACACACACACGAGGATAGTATCTCCTTCTCTCTGTCTGAATCGGTCTCATTAGTCATGCCGAGGCGGTAGCGTTGCCGGGTCGGCCTGCTCAAAGAGCTGTAGAGCTGGACGGCAGACCGCAGCCGGCGAAGGTCACCCTCCACTCAGTTTAACTCCCAGAAGGCCAACACCGGCCTCCTCCTGATAATGAGCGGGACATAAAGATGCGCGGGGAGAGAGCTGCACCCCCCCGTCAAACGGCGGGACAACGAGCGGCTCACCCAAACCCAGGAGGACTCGGGAGACGACGCACGGACACGCAGACCTGCTGTTTGCCGGAGTAATCAGAGTGTACGATCTTACCGGGACGTTTTGTTCAAGAGAATGAAAAAGAACATAATCGTGCTCCAAAGTGAAGCTGACACAAAGGTTTACAGCGTATGAATGCAGCAGTAGTGACAGCACCTCCACAATAGTGTTCACAATATACAATAAAAGCAGAATTGTGTGAGTTAGAAGGAGCAGCTCATTTATAATCACTTACATCACTGGAGAAAGGACGTCAAGCCGATCCCAACACATGCCTGGCGTACATACAGTATGTATAAGTCTCATGGTTCTGAGGTTTAATAGACACTTTCCTCGCTGGATGTTAAGCAGGCCTTACAGGACGTTGTCTTGCTGACAGTGGGGCCATTGTCCAACTGTCTGCCCACATCTCTGTCCATGACTCTTATGCATTATCCCATTGCTCCTCTATATTTCACCTCATCCCGCAGTATCTCTATCCATTTTGCTGGCCATGTCGCTCTCTTGTTTTGTGGGTAAGTTCTGAGTTACAGTCTGCGGGTTCCTTAATGTACTTAAACAGGAGGGCTGAATCTCAACTCAAATCATGGGTGACATTGTAGAGACCCTCATAGACCTCATATAACAAATTACTTTCTCTCCAATATGTGAATTATACTGCCTGAGCCCTGGGAGGAAGAGTGGAATTGGACTTGGACTGATCTCAAGTCCATTTAAGACAGGGAGTGGAATAGTGACCATAAAGCCCCTCCTTTTATTAGCTATAAAGCTGGTGCAAGGAGATAATCCGCAGCCTTAGGAAAGTGAGAGTTCCATAATCATTTGTGCTGACGGTGAAAAGTTTTTGACATCTTTTGACAGTGCTAAAAATCTCATATTGATCTTCATGGAGCAAGTTTTTTTCTGAAAATTGAATTTCTCAAGCGCCGTGATGAGGTTTGACAGCCTCCAGGTGAAGCGGAGTGTCTGAGAGTTGACTGACTTGACCCGACCTTGTCTCTCGACACGAGCCCGTGTGAAGGTTTCCACATGACGCCGGCGTAGCGGCGAGGGGGCCGTCGCCGCCCTCGTCAGGAAACGCTGAACACGGCCCTACGAGGAGATGATGAATCAATCACGGCGGCGTCCCACAGCGAGCTCGGGCCGACACGACCTTGATTGAACGCAGGCGGGAAACGACAGATGGCCGTAAAGGACGATCTGTGTAACTGTACGCTCATTAGCATAATCATATGCATATAGAGTTTACTTCATACTACGAGGCCACATGGCGCTCGCGCTGCACTGGTGGGCTTGTGACAAGAGGTGCCACGATGTTATTGTCTTGTAAGTGGGGCACTTTCAAAAATAAAAATGGAATTGGAAGATAGAACGTGAAAGAACTTCCTGGATGTGATTCCGTTACTTGAACATAAATGTATTGTGTCCAGCTGAACACAGACAGTGACTTTCTTCTATTTAACAAGAAAACATGGCGACCTTTCCCACTAACGTATTCCTAAAACAAGTGATTACAGTGATAAAGCCATGTTTTCGATATAAAAATAAAATACGTTAACGTTGGATAATCAAATTTCCGACGGTCCGTGATCAAATCATGTGTGACAAACACTTCTGTCAAGAAACGTGACCAAATCTAAGCTTAAAATAATGTTTACTCAAAATCACTTAATTCAACGTGTCGTATTTAAAATGTTGCCAGAAACAAAGCGTTTGCAGTAACCAGATCTTGTAAAAAACATTCAATGATGAGCTCCTCTGTGCAACTGGGATCAAGGAATGACTCGGCTGAGACCGACCGTCCACTGATAAAAAGTGAGTGAATCTGCGATTGGACTGCAGGCCGTTCACACAGAGCCGAGAGGAGACCAGAGAAGTTGTAGAATGTAAGTTCAATATGTAAAGCATGTGGAGACCCCATTTTTTTTCTAATATTGGTAACACTAGTGGGCTTTAGGAAAATGTTGCATATGTAGATTTCAATTTGTTTCCAATTTTTGTAAAAAAACAATTAAACTTTTATTTAAATGTTTTCATTATCTATAGCTATGTATGGAAGCCCATTCCCGCCAGCAAAAAAAAAAATCAGATCACTAAAAAAAAAAAAAATCCAAGAAAACATACAAATTGAAATATCTGCCAGTGTTAAAGGCATGCATTAAAAGTTTTCACTTCATAAATCCATTTTTTGTTAAATAAAAAAGCGCCTTAATTCACCTTCAGTTTTCCAAACGCTGTAGATCAAATGGTGGGATGTCAAGAGTTACAAGTGCTTTAACATGGTTAAAAAACAAACTTAATTGAAAGGACTTTAATAAAATCGAATGTTAAAATGGAGAGAAAATTATGGAAGCCCATTCCCGCCAGCAAAAAAAAAGATCACAAAAAAAAAAAAAAATAAGATCACAAAAGAAAAAATAGTAACTTAAAAAAAAAAAAAAAATGTAATTCACAAAAAAAAAAAAAAAATCCACCCACAAAATGAATAATAATAATTATAATAATTTTAAATTTTTTTTTATTTGACTTTTTTTCCACCAGCGTTTGCTGAGTACAATCCATGTGAAACATCATCTGTATTTCATGTGTTGTAAAGCCGCGTTTTAAAGAAGTCTTCAATGTACTCACAATCCATTCATATGTCATAGCTGCTTCTATGACTGTTGTGTTAAAGTATCTCATAATTTCGACTTTCTATAGCAACTGGAAAAATCTGGTCAGTGTTATGGTTACAGATGGATGCACCAATTTTTTTTTTTTGCTGGTGGAAAAAAAGTAAAATAAAAAAAAAAAAAAAATTATTAGAATTATTATTATTTATTTTGTGGGTGGATTTTTTTTTTTTTTTTTTTTTGTGAATTACATTTCTTTTTTTTTTTTTTTTAAGTTACAATTTTTTTTTTTTTTTTTTTTTTTTTAGTGATCTTATTTTTTTTCTTTTTTTTTTAGTGATCTTTTTTTTTTTTTTTGCTGGCGGGAATGGCCTTCCATAGCTATGACTGTGCTATACTGCACAAAAGACATTTTGCCCCCCCCCCCACCACACTTCTAGCCATGAGTGTGCTGTTTCCATGGAGGTGCAGCACTTATATACTTCTATAGGAGCAGAAGACGCCCTGAAACTGCTTGGGGTTAATGGAATAGCCACAGGTTTGATCCCTACAGCTGCCATACGAGCAGTCAAAGCACAAACATGAACCTGCCGGCTCATTCTAACTCCCACAAGGCCGTGCCATAATTGGACCAGTGGCGTCGGACGCATTGCATACACTGTAATGACATAGCGGATAAAAGGACAAAGACTGGTCCACACCTAGAATAAAGAAAGACGATTGGTTCAAACATAGGCTCAAAGAGACCAAAGAAAAGTCCACATTTGTGCTTGTTGTAATCCTGCCTGTCTGTAGTGTTGTCCTTAATACTTTAAGTCTATCAACACCCATCAACTGTCATCTCAGAGTGTACAGCCTCAGCACTGAGGCACAGCGGTGCTTTGTTTCTTTCCTCTCTCCGCTCTCAACTCAGTGATCCGTCCAACGTCGCACCCTTCCTCACGTCTTCCCTTCTCCTTTCCCTTTCTTCTTCAGCATCCTCCCTTTCTTGCCCCCCCCCCCCCCCCCCCCCGCGCTTTCTTTCATTCCCTCTCTCTCTCTCTCACTAGCGTCCTCTGTTCCCCTCCACATTGTATTTTCAGATCACATCCCGGCACTGGCTTTACACACTAAGTCACTCTGCACCTCATCACTCAATGGAAAGTCAAGGAGAGGGCAGAGAGAGATGGTGCAACAGCAGAGGTTTGAGAAAAGAGAGAGAGAGAGAGAGAGAGAGAGAGAGCGAGAGGGGAAGAAGCTGAAGAGGAGCGAAAGGAGCAAGAATGTAAAAATGAGGGAGGTTAAAGGTTAAAAATTAAAAGGCATAGAGAAGAGGTCAGGGAGAGGAGGTGAGGGGAGGGACACAGAGAGAAGCAAAGCAAATGAATGGCAGATAAAAGAAGGAGCAGAGGGAGAATGGGGTTAGCAAAGTGAAAGAAATCTTTATGCAAAAGATGGGGCTCGAGTGGAAGAGAGAGAGAGAGAGAGAGGAAGAGAGAGAGAGAGAGAGAGAGGAAGAGAGAGAGAGAGACTAGTCCAGAGATTTATGGCAGGTTGTTATGGAGCACCGACTGAATAACAGAAGGTGAGACCAGGTGAATTATTCATGAGGATACAGGGCCGTGTGTGTGTGTGACATGTGGGTAACACACGAACACACACACACACACACAATGTCTCTCAAGCACCCTTAGGCCTGCTCATATATGAGGGAAAGGAAAGACAAGCCACCCACAACCTGTGGACAGTCTGAACTATTCCTGGGAGACTGCCGCCCATAGCCATCTCACTTAGCTGTGGATACATTTTGACCAAATTATGTTCAATTATGATGGAATAAATTCATTTTCATCCCTCTTGTTTTCACATCCGTCAGTGGTAAGAGATTCCCTCCTGCACTACTTGACAATCTACGTATTTAGCTCTTTTAGTTCTCCATCCAATGTCTAATGATCATCATTAGACATTGTGCAGGAAAATTGGAGGGATGAAGGTTTTCTAAGCCCAGAGAAACATTTAGAGTACTGTATGGCAGGTAGACCTGATAAATGTCTGTGATCAGTGCTGCAGGGATGACGTATTTATGTAGGCCAACCCTGGAAGTTAGCAATACACTGGTTCCCTCGACAAAAAGACGATGTTTTTTCTGTTGGATTTTGGATTATTGCAGAAAATAAACTCTTGTGGCTTATAATTACAGATTTAGTTTAGCGAGATAATCTTCACAAATGAACAACACTTTTATAAGTTTTGAAGAGTGAAAGCAATCGCCACTTAAAAAGCTTAACATTAGGCTATTAATGAACTATGCCGCAGTCATGTGACTTCACGTCACCACCACTAAGCTAAAGGGGGACTAGTGTTCGGCGTGATGAGGTTTTGTAGTCTCATTTAGCCACTTGTTAGCAACCGCCTTTTTTAAGACACGAGAGGGGTATTTACTGATGTATTTTATGAAGTAGAAGGTTTGTGTTAACCGCAGAACATATTTCAGGCATCTAACCAAAAACCCATTAAAAACACTTGACTTGGAGACGAGGGATCAGGAAGTGCAAAAATGCTGACTCATTTCTGGGTTTTATGACTCATACCTGGAGCACTCTTTACTCTCTCTCTTTTATGAGGATCATGGTGAATATACTGTATTTTTATGGGAGTTAGGAATTTGTGGAGATTCATACTTTCCACTTACAGGTTAAGCAGGGAAACTTGAATAGATGCAGAAGCAGCTTGAAGTTTTGGGGACCTGCCATCCTGCCAGGGTGGGTGTTCAATATCCAAATATTTCAGTTTAACATGAGGCTAATGTTGGTATTCACCCAAAACATTGTCTTTCTGTGTTTTCCCATATAGTTCAGCTTCATTTTCAAGCCCCACCGTAAAAAATATTTGAAGCCAACCAACAGCATATTTTTCACCTATGTCGACATGCTTCAGAGCTGGACAGTAACTCTCTAAACCAGCCAAATATGAACACAACCTAAACCCATGACGACTAAAATGCTTTTGGCAAGGACAAGACAATCTGTCCAATCCAACCTCCAAATAGAAACTGTACTTGAAGTGAAGTGAAGTGAAGTGGCGCCATTCTGTTTTTGTTTTTTTTCAATTAGAAACCAACACATGCACACACAACCACAAGCCAAAACAATCAGGATCGACATAATTTTCATGACCGACGATGATCACAAAAACACTGCCTCAAACACTCACCGAGTTGATGCAGGCCAGCTCCTTGTTGAGCAGCCAGGGCAGGGAGAGTTTCCCCTCTCCTCTGTAGCACGACTGAATCCTCTCCTTAATCTTCTCCTTTATCCGTCTCATTGTGAACAGACACAAAGCCGACTCCTTGGGCGGCTTGGCTCGGTTCTTCTGACCCTGGGCGAATACTGTAAACAGAACCTCCTCGTGCTCTTGAATACCAAGCGAACGGGCCAAACGGGTCCCCGGCCGGGCCAAATAAGCATCCTGAACCATGCGGTACTCCACTCCGTCCTTGGTGCAGCCGATGGGGAACTCCACGTAGGAGTAGAACTTCGGATCGTCGACACATAGGCGCACAATTTTAGAGGTGAAGAACTGTTCGCTGCTCGCGTCCGGCGAGGTGAGCTGGGTGTCGAGCTGTAGGGTAAGATAATACACGAACTGCTCGCTGTTGAAGCCGTAGATGTAGTAGATGTCGAACGCCGGGAACTTGGAGAGCGTGTCTGAGGGAATCTTCAGCTGCGAGGAGACAAACTCGTCCTGGTAGACGAAGCTGAACATGTCGGCGTTCTCCTCGTTGGACATCAACTTGCGACTGGACAGCGTTGGGAAGTACTCCGATTTCCCGTCGATGGGGGTGCCGACAAAAAGCTTCCCACCTCCGCCAAAAAGATCCGGGGAGATCACGACACCCGACATGGTGCCTGCCTCGGCGACGCTGGATAGATAATGCTCTTTGCGGTGGTGGGGCTCGCCCAGCTTGAACAAATCATCCAGACGCAGGAACTGGCAAATTCCCTGGGAGGTGCTCCCACAGGCAATCAGGCGGTTGTGGGCAGCATCAAGTAGCAGAAGCTTGTTGACATTAGAGGTCTGCACCAGCTCGTGGGGGCAGGACTGGACACCGGGCGGAGGGTAACAGCGAGGGTTGTCAGTGACTGGGCCAGTGACATGGCTCCGCAGCTTGGTCAGGTTGCTCGACAGCTTGTAGATCCAGTTGACGGCGCCCAGGTAGACCTCGCCCGTTTCGTTGTGAACCACCAAATGTGTGAGGCCTCCCTCCGGTGGGAGGAAGGAGAGGAGGGAGGAGGAGGAGGAGGGAGTGGAGGTGGAGGTGGAGGAGGGAGTGGAGGTGGAGGGCATGGACAGGGAGAGGAGGAGGAAGAGGATGGGGGGGATGAGAAGAGGTGGGTTGAGGTGGGAGGACATGGCGGTGAGCGAGTGGGTGTCGGTGTGTATTTTTGAGAGCGTAATCCTCTGCAGGGTCAGTCGGTGCCTTTTAGGACTGCAGGGTATGATGATACGAAAGAAGAGTTTCCAAGCGATCGGCTTCCTCTGTCTTTTTTTTTTGTCCTCCTTGCTCCGCTGTTGTTTTTACAACCTCAAGCCCTGATCTTCAGCCTCGTCCACCACCAGCCCTGAGAGAGAGAAACAAGGCAAAGATCTTAGCAAACAACAATGTCAATATATTCACGGGCTTGTGTTTTGCACATCCAGAGGTCTGACAAAAAGGATTCATTTGTTTGTATCGAAATGACAAGACACTAAATATTCGCCCACAGACTCAGACTCCGAGGCCTCGATGCCAAAGTCCAAAAAAACAAATGAAAGCACTATCGGCTTTGTTTTATTGACTTCTCGACTCTTGGCTCACACCACTCTGTGGAGTGCATCTTTTAGAAGAAGACAGGGCCGAACATTGCTCCTCTGCGTATTGATTGTCTGGAGGTATTAAAGGATCCAGCAGACAAAGTGTGCACACGCACACGAGAATACATTTAATACGCTTCAAATACACACGAAAACTCAACCTGTGACACAGGGTGTTTGAGAAAACATGCAAATGTTCTTTCAAACAGCATGTGCACACAACACGCATAGAAAAGACCTACACGCATAAACAGACTCACACGGGGGGGGGGGGGGAGCCACTGATGTGCAGCATCGTGATAGCAGGTAAACATCCATAAATTATTAGAAGGGCTGCAGTGAGAATTCTACAGTATATTTACAACAGAGCAGATAAATACAATAAAGGGAGAGAGAGAGAGAACTGGTCCAACACGATAAAGAGAAGAGGGAGAGAGAAGCTATTTGGCTTCATACCAGTTCAATATAAAAGGCAGGGGAGATGGTGGCAAAGATTGCTACAAGTGAAAACTACAGGAAACAAATCCTATATCCGCTTTTCCAGGTTCAGAGTCGCTAGGGATGCAGGGGTCTATCCCAGAATGCACTGGGGGACAGGGCAAAAGCAACATGGCTGGCTCCACATGCTCAATCATCGACACCATTGCTGCCATTATTATCATCACCATGTGATCGGTCGCGATGGGTGTTGTTGAAAGTTTGAACTTGGTGGAGAGAAGGACATCCTGGCTAAAAAGCAATGGAATTGTTTTGTCCGAAATGTGTCTCCTCTACAGTCAAAAGAAGAGTTGGATTCCTTCTCACGGCCAATCCCCACTCAGACAGCACACCAATCGCACAAATATCCTACTGTATATGTGTTTTGGACTTATTTACCGTATCTACATTGATT
Organism: Leptoclinus maculatus; assembly: GCA_032191485.1. NCBI lineage: Eukaryota > Metazoa > Chordata > Actinopteri > Perciformes > Stichaeidae > Leptoclinus > Leptoclinus maculatus. Next base: position 124,523 of record JAVDOI010000072.1, on the reverse strand, counting down.
GATCAAGGCTCCCAGTCTGTCTGCGAGCTCGCCTTTGACACTACAGGCAGATTCCCCTCAATAGCAACGGGTGGGGAAATAAAATCAATGAATCAACACATCCAAACATCGTTGATTTTCTACCCATGGAAGCCGACATGAAAACTATTTCGGTTCGGTAAATGTCTGGTGAACACAGGTAAGCAACTGTCCAGCTGAGTGGACAGACGGGAGGAGACGCTTACTGCAGACAGAACGCTTACTGCAGACAGAACGCTTACGCGACGGTCCCGTCTCGCTCCCAGTGGGGACTCACCGTTACTGAAACCCCAGGAAACTCTTGACCCGTCTTCCGACCAGCACATACTGATCACTATGTCTATATTTTCCTTAACGCTTACCCTAACAGGCGCTCAACGCACTAATCGTCCCCGGGCAGCACAAAGGGGAAGCAAACCGCACAGAGAAAAAGCATTCTCTGCGTGTGCACCTGGTAAGTAATCTTCATTGGAAAGAACAGGCACCGTCTTGAGACAACGGGATCCAGTTCTCGCAATACATCCCTGGGGTCAACCATGAGAGGATGACATTGCATTTACGAATGTCACCTTCCAGGATGTAAATGGTGAAAGTAAATGGTGAAGGGTCTTGTACTTGTATAGCGCTATTTTAGACCTACGACCACTCAAAGCGCTTTAACACTACCTGTCCATCACCTATTCATACACTGATGGCAGGGGCTACCATCCAAGGTGCCACCTGCCCATCAGAGCCGTGTCACCATTCATACACCGCAGGCACAGCCTACAGGAGCAATTTGGGGTTAAGTGTCTTACCCAAGGACACATCGACATGGACTAGCGGAGCCGGGGATCGAACCGCCGACCCTCTGATTGAATCAATAAAATATTAAAAAGGCCACTGTCATCTGCAATTGTTTTAAACCCACACACAGTGCCCAACTTCCTTTTCATTAGCTTATTGGCTTATGTTCGGCTCAATAAAGAGCACAAGGCAAAGGCTTGTTTCATAATGGAGTTTGGTCAGCAAACTATTCTCGTCTCTCGTTTCTCATTGCTCCCTTTCATTACATTCCTCTCTCTCTCTCTCTCTCTTTCTCTCTCTCTCAGACACTTCACTTCTTGTCAATAGTGTCTTTCATCTCCAGCCGAACCATGATTACAGTGGCCCAGATGACGATGCTGTTGCCTGTCCCATCAGGACAATACAGCTACTGTTGTCATCTTAGACACACACACACACACACACACACACACACACACACACACGCATACAGTACATCGACATTAAACAGACCTGCCCACACACATGTGCGCCACCCATGCACGCGCACCAAACAGATCTACACAAGAATGTACGCACTTGAATAGACGAAAGAAGAGGAAATTCAACTCGATGTACTAAATGACATGTTAAGATGGCTATTTTTGCAGCATTTTTCATCTCACCTTCTCTGATGTATTTCACAGATTCTATAAATAAGTCGAAACCACTCAGCACACATGGACTCAGTGGCCATGTAGCTTCAGTAGCCAGTGGAGCTGAGCCGTTTAACTAAACTGGGACAAAAAGATGAGAGGAAAAGTTTCTGATTTAAAAGTTTTGCTTTTATGTCAAAAGAAGAATTTTTTTTTTGAGTTTCTGGACGAAGAAATTGGTTAGAAAGATGACGGCGGACACGAGGAAAAAAGATGGGATGGAATACTCTAATGGGGTAAAAACTGTCGTCCTGCTTCAGTGCACGCAATCTTAATTAGTCCGATAATTTATGATATAATTGTGTGGTTATCAAATTGTGTGTGGCTTTACCGAGAAAACCTTGAATTAACGGGCTTCACGTGTGTGTGTGTGTGTGTGTGTCAGGGCCATCCTGAAGCCCACCTGCCACATCAGATGAAGCTGTAGAGGCGTTCAGGTCCGTCCCACGCTGATTTATTGCTGTTGGCACATCGATTGCACACACAGCCGCAGACCTTGGCCAGACACTTAGGCAAATTTATACACACCACTTCTTTAGCATGGAGCTCACATCCGTGCCCGAGTCTGTGCCTGTGTGCATGTGTGCGTGCATCCTGCATCTATTCAATCTTATTTACTACTACCATACACACAGACACACGTCCAAACACAACGGGCCCATCCATAAACTGTATGTATACAAAGCATATATAACCACAGGGAAAGTATAAATGTTTACATTCATAACCTTTTCCATTTCAAACACATTTCTTCATGATAAACGTCGGCGGAGAGAGCAAATACTGGGGACATGAGCTGGAAATGAGCCACTTGGCACCGTCACCTGCATTTAAGACCCTGTTGATAAAAGCAAGTGAAGCTAGACGGTTTGGTTTCCTACAAATAATCAGCAGCCACGGCTTGAACCTCTGAGGACTCTGAACCTTGGGCTTTGTAACCTTAGACGGTATATAACAAGCGGACTCTAATTTTAACGCCTCAAGAACGGCATTTTGACCGTCGCCATCTTGGTTTTTAAGCTGTCGCCATCTTGGTTTTTAGTCGTCGCCATCTTGGTTTTTAGCCGTCGCCATCTTGGTTTCTTGCAACCAGTAGTGACACGAGAGGGTGGAGCTAAGTACAAAAAACTGGGAACTCCCAGACCCGAGAACACACCCGACATTGACAGCAACCTGTCAATCACATGGTAGCCACGCCCTAAAGCATACCCTATTGTGTATTCTACTCTGAATGGGACCATAGTTTACTAAATAAACATCATGCTGTATTGAAGAAGACTTAAAACTAGAGATTGCGACCATAAAGTCATGTTTACAATGTTTACTGAGGGAATAAATGAAGGAGTAGTCATTTTCTCACAGACTTCTATACAATCGGACTTCGGGGCGACCGTGGCTCACTGTAGGGAGGGTCGTCCGGTAACCGCAGGGTCAGCGGTTCGATCCTTGATTGCTACGTGTCTTGTGTCGAAGTGTCCCTGAGCAAGACACTGAAACTCTAACTGCTCCCCGGGCGCCTGTCATGGGCAGCCCACTTCTCCCTATATACTAGGGATGGGTCAAATGCAGAGAACAAATTTCCCCACTGCGGGACTAATAAGGGATTGTTTAATCTTTAATCTTTCTGCGACCAGAGGAGTCGCCCCCTGCTGGCCATTAGAAAGAATGCAGGTTAAATAGTTAACAACTCCATGTTTGAACAAGAAGCTTTGCACATGGAGAAATCATCGGATTTAAAAATAAATGTGTATTGGCTCTTCTTCAGCCTTGAGCTGGGTTCTCAGGACTGCGTGTGCCTCCAGACTGCTGATCATGTGAGCCCCTATAAGCTCTACACATGATTAGCGGTCTGAGCTGCGTTGACTGCGAGGTGGGGGCACGGAGCACAGTGCAGAAGTAAAGTATAGCCTTATAGCGTAGAGATTTACTTCTTGTGCGGAAACGCTTAGTTAATTAAGCCATTAGTTTTGTGGTAATTGATTGTTTCATTTATTTCAGCAAAACGCCAGAAAAAACACACATAAATGCAATATTGTTCATATCTAAACAAGTTATTGGCGCCACGCTGCTGTTGTTCTATGAGTGGGTCACCTGTTATCTTGTGCACAAGAATGCAGACGCACTGCGACACAATACACAACCCTGCCATGTGTTTGACATTATTCTAGTGATCTACAGGTGGCAGTAACACGACAAGATGTGCTGCAGTGGACCAACCAAGGCAGAGCAGAGGAAGACCGCTAGCAAGCAAACGCAGACGTAAACAAAACTGGATTTGAAACACTTTTAAAAAACCCGTTTTGCAAATGCTTCGATGCAGTGAAAACAGACTTCTGAAAGTACGCATGCAGAGTTTAATCTGATCAATTCCCTTTTCTAACTCCAAGCCTCTTGCAACAGATGGTGGCAAAGTTAACGTTACGGAGCAGGTCGGATGAGGATAGTGGAGGAGGAGGATATGAGAACGGGGACAGGAGGCGGACACACACTCGAACGTGAGGAGATTTCTATTTGGAATCCATTTTCCAAAAGGCGCGATATTGACAAGCGCTAATACTGCAGACAGTAGTCGACTCACACCCTCCTCGCCTGGCTTTTAACAGATAGACAGAGATAAGACAAGACAAGGAGGACGAATGTAACATTGAGAGAAAAAAAGACCTGAAAGGAATCACAGACACTATACAAACTGCCCAAAAATATCCGGTTTAAAGAAAGACCTTGAATCTAACATTGTCTCTATACATCTGTTAAACAGGCCACTTGGTACCAATTAACACCAGACGGGTTTCATTTTGTGCCATTTTCCTGATACTTTGGGAGATTGTCAGCTCTCACCTGCTTTGTTTCAATATGCAAAGCAAATACGATTCAATAGAAGGCTTTCATGTGTTTTAACAACCTTTTGGTGTCATCAACTCTGAGCAATTTGACAAGATAAACGCTTCTGAAGGAGACCAAACCACTTGCTCAGATGTACGACGTTCGCTCATTTGAAACAGATTAAAGAATGCTGTTCGCCGGAAGACTGTCTCCTCAAGTGGACACATATGCGGTCTGATGACGTATATACACGCAGAGCAATTTGTTTGATGTTAGAACTTTGGATGCATGCACACGTTGACGTGGTAGACAGCAAGTGGGGTCAAATAAGGTCACAAAAGACATTTGATTGATTTTGATTGATTGATTTTCAAAACCTCCACCGGAGCCAGCTAAGCGGCCGAGAAAGAGAGACAGAAAAGACGGCTGATAAGTCGACACCTGCACCTCCCAGATCTGTTTATATTTAACACACGTCAGTGGGGACATAAAGTATTGTCGCAGCTCACCGGGGAGAGAGCTGACTCAGCCCCGGAGACAGATGGCTGGCTAGCTAGCTAGCAACGAGGAGTTGGCCAGCGGCCGGCCACCAGCCTTCTGTAACCAGTGTAGCATTAAAGCACGACAGAATTAGCCAGCTAGCTAACTAGCCAGCTGTCCGCTAGCTAGCCAGCTAGCTTAAATCCAAACCAAGTTGTCACTCCTGGCGATAGCAATGTGCTTACCTACGCTGTGACAAGAGTGTGTGGATGAAGCATTAAGTGGCTCTGTACGCTTCGTACCGCTACCTCTCCACTGCAAAACCTCAACTCAGTGAGTCCGTGACTTGCAGTAAATCGGTTTAGTTCAAACGGAAGTTAGCAGTGCACATAAAAATGGCCGCCGCTCTAAACCACTCTGCTACAATGACTTGAATGGGAATGTCCCTTCTAGTCCTATTTGCTACATATTAAATTAGACTGCAGTGAAAGCACCAACAGACCCTTCATTTTAATTCCTTCTATTTGTGAGGTGAGTCGCTCATTTTAAACCCACACCAGGTTTCAACTGGCACAGGATGATGTCTTTTAATTGCATTTTGTGATGTTTTATCTTTTATGCAAAAATAATTGGACGACACCGATGACAATATGCCACATCGTCTAAATTAATTGGACCCCTCGCCTCTAATTGTGTATGAATCGAATGGAATAGAATCAGTTTGAGGATGAAGGAATGAAGAGAATGTGGCTTGGACTGTGTGTGTGTGTGTGTGTGTGTGTGTGTGTGTGTGTGTGTGTGTGTGTGTGTGTGTGTGTGTGGGCCATGCAGTAGGTACACAGTGGTTAATTTACAGTCGCACTCCACAACCGACACAGAGACAGCTGCGCGCACACACACACTGCACAGTCATTTAACATTAAATAATTCCTTGTGGTTAAACGCAGGCTGACACGCACACACACACACGCACACAGTCCCCCCCCCCCCCAATAATAATAGGCATTAGCAGGAAGAGGAAGAATATACAAAGACTCCACTTCATTCGTTAAAACTATTCAAACACGCATGCGGGGAAACAGATGCATACATACATGTAGGACCGTGCAACTACATGTACGCATATATTTGTTCAACACACAGCCGTTGACACACAAACCCACCCAGACACACATCCATGAGCATGGAGACGCAGACACCTACACGGACATACAAACAGATACATTGACAGACGTTAACTTTCCGACAGGTGCAGCTCAGCCATCACTCATTCAGACGGTGCGGTGCAAATCTACGCTGAACAGAGCCGAGTGGCTGAGCCTTAATCATTCTTAATCTGACTGAGTCTCCTCTGCAGTGCGCGCACCCCGTCTCCAAGCTCCCCAGAATGGAGGGATTTAAGGACTTTTCAGATAAAGTAAAACCCTCATAACTGCGGCACGCTTGTTTTATTTTGCACCCTGTAACGGACAAATCACATGAGGTTTCGTTTCATTTAATTTTCGGTGATTTTCATTTATTTCAATCTGCCTCCTCTGTGTGTGGCTTGGCGCTCTCGCTGGGCCAGACGCACTCCCATTAAGAAAAGCACTTGCTATTAATGTTACACATGTAGGTGGAGAGGGCGGCAATAATTGCAGCGAAGTAGGGAGAGTTTTCCCAATTAAGGGGAAGAAGTGAGTCATGCCTCTCACTCAAAACACCCATTATAAGGCTGTAAGTGGCCGGAGCAGCCCGACACCTCGGAGACTTTAATCTTTGGGTTTTAATAACTTGTTTCGTGAAATTTAATCTGTCCCGAAAATACATTTAGTCAGAAAACTGCTGCCATTTCAGGAGATCGCTTCACAAAAATGGCACACGGTAACAAGCGTGCTAAATAGACGGTATTTTAAGTGAAATATATTTGTACCATTCCTCCTGTTTTTGGATCTCTGCATCTCTATCATGTCCCACGCCAGGAGATACAAAAGCACTCCAACCTACTCCACCACAACAAAATACAATTCACATTGTTTTAGAGTGTTGAAAAGCTAAATGGTTTTGTTTGGATTCATCTGCAGAAATGTCAATGGCAACTTTAGTCCATCGATGTAATGGTGAGTGTGCGATCACCTCTTTGTTGCTACAAACACTCCATCAACTGGTACCTGGTGTGTGTGTGTGTGTGTGTGTCTGTGTGGGCTTTCCCACAGCTTTTCTAGTAGTTGCTCCTCAGAGTAAAAGGGCAGAGCAGCTATTCAAACTACTCTTACGCTACTCGAAACACATTTTCCGTGTGTCATGTGTGTTCACTGCCAGCCGAGGACTACAGTGAAGTTAGCAGTGAGAAGAGCCGCGGTGTAAATGGAATTCAACACTCCAAACTGGGTAGGGGGGGTGACGACGACACACACACCTAATTTAATTAAACACAAGCTTTCCGAAAATGTTTTTGCTTTTGACAACTTTCAAAATAACCTATAAGGCTCATCAACCCCATTGGTTAAAGGAATAGTTCAGCATTTTAGGGAACAGGCACATTCACTTTGTTGCCAATAGTTAGATGAGAAGACCGATATCACGCTCATTGTCTGTTTGATAAACGTGAAGCGAGAGAGCCGGTAGGGACGATCAGCTTGGTGTGGCATAAAGACAACTTCTCCCCTATAGGCACTTTGTTTCACCATTAATGCTGTCCCAACAGACGGCACATGCTGTCCCCCCCCCCCGAGAGGACACAGTCTCTTTTATACAAATAAGCATTTCTTGTCAACGCAAGGACATGTAGACATACATTAATTGTCCAACAGGGGTGGAAGTCTGTTCACAGGTGCTGAGAACTGAGACGAGAGACGGATTTCAGACAAACCTTTAAAAAAAAGAGAGAAATTACTCTGCAGTTGTATCATCTTCATGATGGATGTTGAACTCACTGCAATGGAGTGTGTGTGCTACTATGAGTGTGTGTGTGTGTGTGTGTGTGTGTGTGTGTGTGTGTGTGTGTGTGTGTGTGTGTGTGTGTGTGTGTGTGTGTGTAGTCTCCACAGAGGGGACCCTGCAGCTAAAGCCATTTAGAGGGGCTTTAAGTGCTTGAATCGGCCTAAAAACACAGTTCTTTATCTGGGAATTTGGCGTAGATAATCGAAGCTGGCTCCCAACCGCAGAAGAGCAATTTTGCAGTTTAAGAAAATGAGACGGAGAGAGAGAGCAGCAAAGGATGGAGAGATGGAGAGATGGAGAGAAAGAGACTATAACAACAAAAAAGAAGCCCATTCATTCCAGGTCTGGAAGTATGAAATCGCTGCATTGGAATCAGAGTGTTTGTGTGTACATCATGCGTACACAAAACTGTAGAGAAACACTGACACAAGGACAAAAAAGGAGAGTTGCTGTTGCTGATAGGTCTGTGTGGAGACAGATGGGAAACTGAGTGCATACTGTAGTTTCATATCTGGAGGCGAGAGGAACATCACCATCCATCTTGGTCGAGAGACTTCGTACTGGAAGCCTGTTTTATTGTCACAGCGGTGCTGTAACGCCGCCTATAAACTGGGGCTGTTAGTACAAATGTTCAGGCGCCATTAAGGAGGGCGGGGACGTAAGCGGTTCTGCATGAGACCGAGATCTCGTGAAGTCTCCGAGCCGAGGGTCAGATGACCCCCGACGACGTGTTCATGTTTCGGGAGGAAATGCAAAAGTTAGCGGGTCATTGACATGTTTTTAAGAGATCGTTTTCTTTCATTTCCTCCCGCAGGTGTCGGGTGATTGAGGGTAAGCAGAGTGTAACATGATGCAGCGCAGATACGAAAGCCCTCAACGCTGCCACAATAAAGATTTAGAATAGAATAGAATAGACGTGGACACTTGTCCTTGGCTCACCAAGCACAAGAAACTACATTAAAAAAAATCAGACGCGCAGTTTGTAAAACACAGAAATGAGGTCTTATTACGCACTAAAGCAGTTCATGTCGATGTCTGTCACCAACCATTGACACAATACTATAGAGTTTATTCTTAAATGTACAGTTTATCTACAGTGTACCAGACGTTAAAACAAACCAAATGATGCCTCGGTGCTTATTGTTGTGGATTATCCTGATCTATAGAAACAATTGTACCGTCTATGTCGACTATTTAGCTTTTTGGTGCCAGACGGACGGTCACTGTGCTAACTCAGATCCTTAAAGGAGATCCGTCACAAGTCTCCAGCTGTCCCTTCTGTACGAGCGTATTTACTCTGACACAGTGGTGTTCTCTCTCTCTCTGTGTCTTTCCAGCTTTATATTAGACGCATATTATATGGTGAATTCTCCAACAAGCCGGTAAGCTCTTTAATGGCATGCGTACGTTCAGTCTTGCTGTATGCTCGTTAACTGCTGAGCATTCAGAATAATCTCTTTGCTTGCTTTGAAAGATATGGATCCAACCGTCCACGTGGCAATCGACACCATCAATCTGCAGTTCATTACATGGCAACACTTATTATTAGTCACCCTCTACTTAGCATTTACATAAACATGTAATACATGGTTTATAACACATTATTGTAATAATGTAAAATATATCTTCATAGTAAGTTATAATTGCTGACAAATACTATAAAATGCTATACTATACATAATAAACTGTCCTTATAGGTGCTTACAACTATAATATAGTATAATTGAACTCCGATCGTACTACAGATTTTAGTACGATTAGTAAATTAGGGATGAACATGACCTCCACTGTTGAATTGAACTGACGTCTTTGCTCTGACTTTGAGCTTACCGACGTCATAATGTGATGTTCAACTTGAGCTCGCAGGTCCACTCCGCTGTCAGCGCCGCTCTGAACACAAGTCAGCGCACTTCAATCATTGAAAGAGGTAATAAGAGGTTAAAATAACTGCGGAGGCTGCAGATGATCACGGGTGAAAAGCCTTTTGGCTCTCAAGTGTAACTACAATAGAGAAAAAGATTAACAGTGGCCATGAGCCAAATGCTGGCAAATTTTGGTAATTGTCTACTCCATCAGGCACTCTGGCAGGTCACCAACCACCATTTGAAGGACCTTTATGGTTATAAAAAATAATCAAAAATCAAAAAATCAAGCTGCTTGGTAATATTGTAAAAACAGTGGGCAGATGTAGCTGCTGCTGTTTACTGCAGACTGAGGGAGGAGGTTTTCATTTGGTGGATCTGTCCTGGTGGACCCCAGGAATTAAGTCCAAAACCCCGGAAATGAGTTTCGCACTTCTGGTTTCCTCGTCTGGAAGTCAATGGGTTCTTTGATTGGATTTGTGGATCGTTGAATGAGATATGAAATGACCTTCATCTGGATCTCACATTTTGGCCATATCTCCCAACCCTACCCGTCAGTGAGAAGACCAAACTACAATAACCAACTTCTCGTAGTTTGTAGAACGGCTTCATGCACCTGTGCCGTTCACCTCCTGCAGTACTGCGTCCCTGCCTCACACATAGGACACGAACAGAGGTCTCCTGGACTAAAGTCCTATGTTTGCTTGACCCGTCCACCAAATAATTATTGCCTAAAAGCACGAATATATATATCTCACCCCTCGCAACCTGTAAAACACAGAGTTAATTTGCAGGTATTATGCATCTATGTACCCTCACTCTCGGTCACGGTGCTATTTATGCTTCTAATCCTCTCTTCAAAGCCCTCGCGCGTTAACTGCTGGATTCCTTTGGCTCGTCTTACTTGTCGACAGACACACACACACACACACACACACACACACACACACACACACACACACACACACACACACACACACACACACACACACACACACACACACACACACACACACACACACACACACACCACACAGGAGATAACGCAACTGCTCTTTCTGCTGCCTACATTGCAGATGCCAAGCACACGGAGGAGGAATATCACACTTGATTAAACACTGCCACTTGAATCAGCCAGTCGCACACCTACGCAGACCTACACCTACACACACATACCGTCACAAAGACATATGCATACCTTAGGGCGAGAGGACACATTCCAAACGCACTCTCAGCCAAAAGCTGCCTTCATCTGAGTGTGAGGCGGTGCACGCTGCTGTAGATGTGTGTTAGGTGTGTGTGTGTTTGTGTGTCATCTATCCGTATGTCATCTCTCCTCTGATGTGACCTTTACACACGGATATTTTCTTCCCGCCCTGCAAGCAACACTGCTAACACAATTACACTGGGCTAATGAACAGAGGACCCTGATAAAGTGGTACATACACACACACACACACACACGTTTCCTCCATGCATAACAATCTCCCTGTAAAGGCTACATTTGCATCTTTAATATAAATGAAAGTGCTTATTAAAGTGCACACAGCAGTTCGGATCAGATGGAGGAAGAGCTCGTCTCAATCCGGAGCGTTTGACCCCCTCGCTCCTCCTCTCTTCTATTAAATCCAACCTTCTTTTCTCCTCACAGATGCGTCCACAGGGGCCCGACCGGTGAAACGGCTTTGCTCGTATGCTGCTTTTGTTCAAAATGAATGAGAGGTGACGTCTTCCAAATTGCTTTGTCTTGTGTGCGAAGCGGCCCCAAAACCCACGAAATAATCAGCTCGCATTCGACAAAAAACGGGGAAAAGCAGCGAATGTTTGTCGCTTTTCCTTCATAAATGACTGAAACAATTTAAAATTGTTGTTCCGTCATCCATTAATCCACTAAAGCAGTAATTACGCTGCTTGTTAGTGGAGTGTTTTAGTAATCAGCGCTGTGCAGACAATGCTGTTATGGAGGCTTTATGAGTAAATCTTCAGTGTGAAAACGGTCACATTAAGATGCTGAATATCAGCAGCGGCTTCTTATTTCTCAAGTATCAATACTGACATTTAGTGAGCACGCGTCGGTTCAACCCTACAATACTTCCGCGTCTCAATAGCTTTTACAGCAGTTAGTTAATAATGATAATGCTGCAAAGGAAGCATATCCCACACTGCCTCAGTGAGACTGAGGAGCTCTTAACCTGAAATGATCCCGCTGTGACATTTTTGATTAGATTTCGCACCGGTATGAATACATTTGTTTCATTAGCGGTAGCACTAATATTTACGGAATGCTCTCGGAGGGCTTTTCCGCGGTAATATATACGGTGAGGGCCGAGGGAGAGGAACGAGTATCGGGTCCGACGGCCGACGGCCGGGGGAAATGACGCATTTAAACATGAGACACGTTCCTTTAACCAACCTCTGCCTCTCTTGAATGAATGCTAAAACATGTGTCTCTCTCTGCTCTTGTGTGATCAGTGTCCACAGAGAACATTTCTAACCTGCGCTCACTTCCTGTCATAATATATTCTAATGAAGTGGCTGTCAAAGTGGTCTCTATAAGCCCTGGGTGTCCCCGAGGATCCAGGATCTCTGCAACAGAGGAAAACTACACTATAATTGAATTTTCTTGAAAGGTTTCCATCTAGAAAAATGCATGATGTCTCGTCTGTTCACATGTCACACCCAGCGCCGCGGTCTTCCCGTTTACATTTTGGACAGATACACCATTCGCTTCAGTCCCATTCCACACTAAGTCAACAACAGACCGGGACATAAGAACGTTGAAGAAACTCTGCTCTAATTCTTTTGCCAATCAAATCGGGGTCTACATTCTTAACATGAGGTTACGGTCACCGAGGAAGAAGGGGGGGGGGGGGGGGGGGTATTGAGGCGTTGCATTGGCGTGATTGCGATTGGACGGGATGCTGGGTTGCAGAGTCTGGTTCTGATTATCACGTCTATGTACTGACAGCATTCCAGCGCTGCTGCAGGGCCAAGGCCTCACGGGGGGCGGGGGGGGGGCGGGGGAGTAACCACGGCGCACGTGTTCCTCTCATCCTGTGGTGCTTTATGTGACGGAACATGAGAGGAACCGATGGCTGCGTGTGGATGACGGTTAACCCTACTTCTAGATGATCCCGCCCTAAAGACCCTGATGCTGGCAACCATCAGCTTTGCAGAGGAGTCTTTGATTGCTGAGCTGAATCACTACGAGCTCCAGGGCTGCTGCTGCTGCTGCTGCTGCTGCTCTGCAGCTGAACCCGACCTCTGACCTCCCCGTGGGCGAGTGAAAAGAGAATTCCCCTACCAGGGGTAATAAAGTATCACAACGGTGTTATTGCAGCACAGAGGCATGTAGGACGGCCACACAATGAGAGACATTGAGATTTGTGATCATGAGCAGTTTGAGATCTGTAAGTGGAGGTATGTAAATTGATCATCTATAATCCTCACAAAGACCACGGCAAGAACTGTTCATCTGATCAAGACAGCTTAAAGTTGAAACTAAATAGAGACTTTCTGCCGGTAAGGTCGCTTTTTACACCTAACCTGTTGAGTCATTTACAAAGAAATCTATTTTGTTGGCCTGAAAGCTGTGGATTGAACTCTCATGCTGACCAAGAAACCAGGCCGAGACCAACTGGGAAGAAAGGTCTCAGTCCACTTCCAGACTCAAAGTTCAAAGCTACCACCAGGAACTTTCATTTTGTGTTGATTTTGGCAGGTCCCTGCGGACAAAAGCACCAGAGTCCATTTAGAAAACCTCTCATTTAACTGCAGCAGGGTGTGACCTGCAGTGAAGCCAGGTCTGGGTCTGTCTGTGATGGGCTGGTTGCTGCCAGAGGCTCCACTGGAGAACTTGCATGACTTCGTCTGATTTCAAGTGATGTCCCACTGAACCACTTTGAAGAAATAGACAATCTTCTACAGACGGGAGGGTCTAGTTTACTTCTGTAGGTCATATAGAGTCATCAAATGAGTGCATCAGCACCTGAGTGTGGGGGTTTTCCCCTGATCGTTCAGACAGCAAATAGTCTACTGTGAGTGTACTTTGTGTACTTTGCTAGATCATTTACTCCATTAAAAAATAAAATAGCGATCCAACAGTTATCCGCCTTGTATTGCTGTACAAGATGCTCTTTTTCATTCTTTAAGTATGTGTGAATGACAACGCATTATTAAGCTGACGAGGCAAGATTTCAAGTTGGACAAGTAGAATGAACCTGACACAACGAAGCCATGAAACTACTGGGAGGAGTTCAGCTTTGGTCCACAGTAGTAAACACGTAATGGCCGACAAACACAGGAACTCATACTCTCCGTCACTGCTACAACCTCACACACACACACACACACACACTATGTACACACACGTTAACACCTGAAAGAAAAGCTTGCTTCCTCATCCCATTAACTCTCACACACACACACAGTTGAATAACTTCACTACACAGCAGCATGTGGACTTTGTACGGAGCCTTGTGCAAATTAATCAACACACATTACAATTCTGAACACAATCTAACGTTTCTCTTCGTTAACGCAACATCTTAACCCCGGCCCTCCAGCCACGCTCTCTCCGACTGTACGCGTTCATCTCAGGCACGAGGACTTTGACGGCTTGTTAGATTGTCTGTAACGCTGCTGCAGATATTCGGGATTTGCTCTTGTTAACCTTAAAGCAATATTTCAGCGCGTTGCGGCGCTGTGGTGTAGATTTTGGCAGGCACACGCCCACGGGGGTCCATAAATAATCAGCTGCATATGTTAGCTGTCCTGGTTGAGAGTGGTGATGTATTGGAACTCGCCTTCGTTTTGCTTTTCTTTCAGTGGGGAAAATCATAATTCAAGTGGGTACAAAAAAACTAAATAAAAAGTACTTTTGGTTGGTAGGGTTTTGGTTGGCGTTGGTTGTTGCTTCTTGCACAATAAGTTATTATAATGATAAAAACAATAAATACTGACAGAAAAATAAAGTAAAATATTAGGCTAAAAACTAAATATAATGAGGACCATCCCACTCAAACAAAAACAGCTTATGAAAGTTGTTTACAGAAGAAATTCTAGCTGTTTGAAGGTATGGATGAAGAGGACACACACTCCTTGACCCTACTAATGTCGACCGGTCGCTGCAGCTCATGCCAAGCGCACGCTGGAGAACGAAAATACCGTTGCACTGTGAAATATCAGCCGGAGACCTGCTGCTGCTGAATAAATATATTCGGTCGGACCGCGTTACCGCCGGGGTCCTCCCGATACTGCTGTTAAACAGCTTTTTGCTTCAGGCATGTGGAGGGGACACCCCTGGGCCTGGGGGTCAGAGAGGGCGTGAGAGCACAGGCAGGCCTGGCCGGGAGAGACGGAGACGGAAGGGATTGCATCTCTGCGCTCCGAGGCAGCAATCCAATACTGTAAACACCCCCCCCCCCCCCCCCTTAACCCGGGAGACACGACCCCTCAAAGGACGCCGAGAGGAGATTTTCAGAAGAGTTCACGAGGTCGCTAACAGCAGAGTCCATCTCGACAAGTCGTTTAGTGCTTCGTCATAAACTCGCAACATCGCTTGCTTAAAAGTCCTGAAACACTGCTACCTCCTGGAGAATGTTGCATCTTCATTGGCGACTCGTCCAACCGATGAAGTCCTCAGAAATCACGGGACGTCCCTGTGGCTAAGGGCTGAACTCTCCCCCTCGTTTCCTGTCATCTCTACTGACATTCCCTAATAAAGGCATCACATGTCAGAATAATAATTTAAAAAAGTGAACGATTTTCAACAATCTGGCTGACGATCAAACTGCTTTTCTCTCCAGAATTGATCACCAAATCATTTGTTTACTGTTTACAATCACATCCTGTCATACCGTTTGAACATTGAACACTGATACTATCCCACGAGACCTCCTCCGAGTGGCCACATGTCATAAACAACTTTTTGCACGTAGTATAGTCCTAATATCTTCGTCAATTCTGAGGACAGAAACTCCTTCAGTTCGACTGCTCTCAGTCACTGAATTGTCACAACGCTCTTGAAGCGTTCCTCCCAACATAATACATTATCTGATCCGTCTGAATTAACATCATTCTTTATAGAGAGACTCAATGTGACTGCAGCGCGAGCCCCTCCGGGTTAAAAACCATATAATGAGCGGCATTTTATGGAGTACAACTCAACCACTGAGTCAGTATCCTAACTGTACAAAGCCGATGATATGACTCATCACTTTGTACAAGCAGCAGGCTGTCAGCGGATTCTAATTAAGCGAAGATGTGTCTTCATAAGCTGTTGCAAAAGAAGCAGAATTACCATTTGTTGAGCCGCAACTATACTGCAGCAACTTTTCCGGCTGCGACGTTCCGACTGAGGCTCTGTGACAACGACAAGGAGCGGCTCATAAAGTACTGCTGAGTTATCAAGGTGACTAGTTATCATCGCTGGCCTTCCAAGTCCAAATTAGAGACATAAACCACAGATAATGGAGGACAGCAAAGTTAGCTGGCCTGCTGGATTCCCTTGACCACGAATGTCCTGGTCATATTTCATATCCAAACCAAACATCTGCCTGTAACAAGTTGGCGATGGCTTACGCTCGGAGACCTTAAAAGTTAGAAGGTTAGACTAATCTAATAAGAATATGTCTTTGGAGCAGTTCTGCGTTTGTGCAACTAAAAGCACCAATCTGAAAAAACAAGGATTGGTTTTATTTGCCAGGACTTCTTGGCACAGACCGACGGGCCATATTTCATTAAATCTGTTGCTGATGCCAGTGCTAAGGGAAGTGATAGCTTCCATCAAAAGCCTCGCATCCCAAATCTCAAGTCGTTTGGAGCGTTTTCAATCAGCTCGTACTCGATACACTCTTTCTTTCTGGATCCTGGCAACGGCCAACTGTCTTCTCACATTCTCCGTTTGTTTATTCAAGCATAAGCTTTCCACCACAGGGCACTAGAGAACTGATAACACATTCAATGGCACTTTTTTTTTTAATTATTATTCCGATTGAATGGCTCTGCTTTTACCTAACTACAGTCCTGTCA
The DNA here is from genome assembly GCA_032191485.1 of Leptoclinus maculatus. Lineage (NCBI taxonomy): Eukaryota > Metazoa > Chordata > Actinopteri > Perciformes > Stichaeidae > Leptoclinus > Leptoclinus maculatus. The sequence goes on along the minus strand of JAVDOI010000072.1, from coordinate 107,926 downwards.
GGTAGCCAGGACGATATTTTGGAAAAATAAAAAGAGTAGAGGGAAATGCAGGAATGATAGGAAGTAGGGAGATGTAGTCTTCAGCAGCTTCTCTCAGGTAGGTCACGATAAATGTAGTAGTCCACACCAATACCAGTGAAATTCCACCGATCCTAATACCCTTTTCGACAGCATGGTAATAAACCAGAACAAAACAATGAGTCAACATAAACTCCTTAATTACCCTTTGCATACTGGTATTTGCTAATTCATTATTGATCCCAGATGATCCGCCTCAAGTTTCTTGCTAAAAACCTTTTTTTTTGTTTTTAGAAGATTACCTTTGAGAACATTGTTGTTCACAGTTTAGCATCATCAGGGACATTTTCTATTGTCCCCGGGGACAATTGGATGACGGGGAAATGTTTCGAGCCCCGATCCCAGGTACCTAAATCTGCAGTGCTGTAGTCCATCAGTTCACCATCAGGGCACATTTTTTTGTATTACAAGTTTTCTGAAATTGAAATATGCAAATGAGGCTTTATATTATGCTAACTTTTGGTGAATTTAGGAGAAATCTACAGAAAATAGACACACTGTAGTAAAATATATACCTAAATGTATATGTTTGACATTTTTCTTCCTGATTGTCTGAAAGAAGACAAACCTTGAATGAACCTAAATTGACCAGTGCATGAAAAACAAGGTTTTCTCCTGGGGTGTCTCGCCTCAACTCAAAAAGGTGCAACACACCAAAACCAACAACATCTGTCCAAAAAAGATCCCTCCTTTAAACCGTGAGAGACTGGGAAAAGAGAGAAACATGTGATGCATACTAATCCCGTCTGTGTTTCTGTGTGTGAAAGAGAGAAGGAGCTCCAAAGATTGTGAAAACAAGTTCCATTTACGGTGATAAAAATCTGTTCATCTGGCTGTGCCGTATATCGGCCCCCATTCATTTCCCTAAAGGACCTCTGGAGTGGGGGTAACACTCAGCTCTACATCTCACTCACAGAGAGAACCAGATGTTTGAACTGCTCGCTGCATTCGAGCGGTAATCCCCCTCCGCCGTGTCATTGCGGCTGACGCGGTCTTTTCGCCAGCAGGCACACGGTTCACGTAAACAAGACGTCAGCAGACATGAATGTAAAGGCATTATCAACGCGCCAAAAGTCAAACATCCGGCTGTCTAATTGCGCCGCGGACTGGGAAGTAACTCCTTGTGTGTTTCGGAAAACGCGTCCAGAAGAAGTTGACAGCGCTGAATTGACACAGCACATGTGCACACGTGTGAGCGTCCATGGGAGGAGGGCAACCTAGGGCACGGGCTTGAATGGAAACGTGTGTCTTTGCATGTGTGTGCATGTGTGTGTGCGTGTGCATGTGTGCGTGTGCATGTGCGTGTGTGTGTGTGCATGGGTACAGAGTGCTCTGGCCCTGTAGCCTGGTTTTTCCAGCCTGCAAAATGTGGAAAAAATGCGCTCTCACTCCAAGCGCGAAGCAAAGTGCCAGAAAACACTGAACCGGGGACAAACACATAAAAACCCAGGGCTCCATTAGCCATGTTCGAGCTTAGCCTGGCATGGCTCGGTTTGGTTCCCTTTAGGCAGTGTGAGATAGATTCCGGATCAACAGCTGCACATAATTCCAAATCCACTCTTGGGACTTCGGCAAAGGCAGATCTGTAGATGCATGAGGGCGACGTCGCTGATTAAACCACATCTGATTTGTAATAAAAGCCCTATTGTCTGTATCTTAATCTATGTGAGCAGCTCTAGTGGCTCCGCTTCATAACGGCAGACGACATCTTCCATTCTTTTATGCACTGATGTCTCCTGCTGTACAATAATGAGAACGTATATTTTTTGCACAAGACTGACAACGTTTAGTTGATTGCAATCTAACATGTCAAAGCCTTGATTTCGGTGCATGTGAGCTCACACAGCTGTGACAGTTTACAGTGTAACAGTGTGAAGAGTGGATCTAATCATAGGGGCTGGAATGCGACCTCTCACCCCTAGCCAATGGCCCTCTGCAGCCGCTGCAGCCGCCTTATCTGATTGGTCTGTCTAGCGCGATAATCACTTCCAGATTCTGAACGGGGCCGCCAAAAAACTGGAGGACGGGGGGGGACGGGGGGACGGGGGGGGAGAGCTGCTTGAAAGCACGAGTGCTGCAGAATCCAGCAAGCTGTGTTGTGTAGAAATCTCAGCGAATGATTTTTTAAGATAACACGACTCAATGTTCGTGGTATTTTCATACCAATGAAGTCTTACCATAACATTGCAGTGCACAGGGTTGACTTTTGAAACTGTGCCGCGATGCTTTTTCCCCCAATTGCAACAGTGAAGCATTTAGAATGTTCTACTATCCGACTGGCTTCTTCTTCATAGGCTCATGGGTATCATCTGCACCAAACTGATGGGAAATTGCATCACGAAACAATTAGGACCGATGGCCATAACAAGAAAACGGTAGTATCATTACATCATCCCGGAGGACTTTTGTGTTGTGAGGATGTAATTAAAACATTTAAAATATTTAAAAATACTTTTGGATACTTTTTATACCTTTTCCTTTCCAAGAAAAAGCTAGTTTTATGCAACATGTGTATGTGTTTCCAAGCTCTGGCTGCAGGACACAGAGGCTGCCATTGTTGTTTTCTTTGCTCATAGTAATCATAACAAAATTGCTAATTTGATCACTGTATATAAAAGCAACTTGTAGCGAGCCACAAGGAAGCCAAATACATGGGAAAATGTCGTCCTTTTGTCAGCAACAAAACAAATTCTTCCTCTGGAATAACAAGCCCTGTGGTCCTGTCAGTGTTATTGGGGGTGAACTTGTTCTAACACTAAAAAGGAAGATATACAAGCCTCTAATTTGCGATAAGAAGGGAGTTTATTTGGCCGGTTTTCTTATGTAACATGAAACTCCACTTTTACAA
>JAVDOI010000072.1:0-102500 GCA_032191485.1 Leptoclinus maculatus | reverse complement strand
TGTCATGCCAATGCATCAAAAAGTTGCCGGCGATATTCATGCGAGGACCAAAGCGGTGGACTGACCGACCAACATTTCCATCCATAAAGCTAAGCGGCTAACGTGGCTAAAAAAGCGACCGGTACTCAGTCGAAAACCTCAAAGGCGGACAGTGAGACGGGTCTGAATGAAAACACCCATGAGACAAAGACAAATCTGAGAAAATGCATGAATTATCTTGAGACTGGACTTGAGTACTACAAATCCAACAAATGTCAGCTGCACCAGTAACTCTGGTCTGGATGAATGGAATAGTGGGAGAAAAAAAAGCTGTCTCATGGTGAAAAACTTGAAAAGACCTTAAATCACTAGAACTTTTAATATCATCTATTCCTGACTTCTCTTTTTGTCAGAGCCTTGTGAATATCCCGAAGGATGAGGAGAAAGCAAGGCAGAGAGGATAAAGAGACGAGGAGAGGATAACACAAAATAACGGCACGCAATACCTAAGCTGTGGAGAAAGAGAGAGAAATAGAGATAGGCATAAAAAACAGGGAAATAATAGACAGCCCCATTAGGCAGAGGTTATTGAGTAAATTTATCTCACCCGACAAAAGCTCCTCCTGTGGCTGTGTCACTGCTGCCTCCACAAAACTCAACACTTTCTCTCCAATTTCGGTCCATTTGCAACCCCCCCCCCCCCCCCCGCCCGTGTGTCTGTTAAAAGCCAAATTGCCCGTCTGCATTGCCTTAAAATGGTTTCCCATGCATCATCAGTCTATGGAGGTAGCGGTACGCGGGGCAATTTCTACGGCCGAGGAGATGCCTGAGCGCCGCCGCTTTCGAACGGTGAAACCCTCAAGGTGTTTAAAATGGATTTCAACATGTTTTTGTCCCCGCGGTTCTCTTTTGTTGTGGGGGGAAGTGGAAGCATTTACTATCAACGCTACACCGTTTCTGTGTCTTATCAGCCGCATCCTTCTTCAAGACAGAACGCGGGGGGATGGAGAGCTGGCGTACGAAGACGAAAGGAAGAAGGGAAACGCAGCCAGATTGGCGGAACCTCGCTCTAGGAGGCCTAAACTGAGACGAGGAAGTTCATTTCTCAACTCCGGCAAGACTTTCATACATCACAGCCAAGCAAAGAGCCGCTACCTTCAAGCAGGAGTCAGCCACCTGTACGCTGTACTTCTGCTCCCTCCTGTACTTCAGAGTGAGATGAATGGCCACTCGAGATGTCGGACCTCTCTGCACCAGTTTGGTGTAAAGCAGTCAAGCTAACTATTGAAGGGCTTGCGTAGAGTGTGTAAGGATACTAAAAAAAAACAAAAAACACACCTGCTTAGGTGTCCTTGAGCAAAACGCTGAACCTTGAAGCTACACTGATAAGAGCCAAGAGACACATGAGAGGACGCATCATTCTCTGATCCCATTTCTCACACACACACACACACAAAACCTTAAAGCCACTCCTCCTTCACACATGCAGGTTTTTGTTTGACGAAGCACTCAACAAAATGAGATGAGTCTGTGTGTGTGTGTGTGTGTTTGATGATCAGGGGGGGGGGGGGGGGGGGGGGGGTGTCATTGTACTTACTGACTCAGCATTTCTGCGCCAACTGTCATTCCCTGTCATACCTCTGCAGTTTCCTCCAGGGCCAAGTGGAACCTGCCAGCATCCCACTCAAAATGTTTAAAAGACCAGATCGATGGCACTCTCTGTTTACCGTATATTCTTCCCCAGCTGGAAGATTGTTTCTGTTGGCAGCATGATGAAAAACAAATGGTACAAATGCTTTTGTTTGTTGTGGGCCTGTCTCTTTTCTTCTTCTTTCTTTTCTTTTGGTTAAAGTTGAGGGATGTGAATATTAACTGGACTCCTGGTGATCTTTGTTTTTGGCCACACAGCTCTCTCTTGGACGGTTATATCTTTCACAGCGGGAGAAACCAAACGGTTGAGCAAGCCCTCGCTTGGCATTGCAGTGAAAGGGACGTTACACTTTTAGGATACGAAGGACAATATATACTTTGTATTGCAATTATAAAAAATACATACATTCAGCAATTTAGTGTTTCTTTTGAATCGCCACTCGAACAATAGTTCTTTTGACCAATATTAAACGAAAACACATATTTTGAACATTAGACTGACTTTCGGCTAAATGTATCCGTCCAAAAGTGCAGTACAGAGTCCCTGTAAACCACATTTACAAGGGAAGAACCTCCACTGTGTAACACCACTGTGCAATCTGGTCATAGTGGTCAAAGACACCATTCCGCTTTACAAGATACGGTTTTAAGGGAAATCCAGGAGACGAGCAGCAGACTGATAAGGACTTCATGGTCTGCTTCCTTTCGCCTCTTTCTTCCCAACCTAGCTTTCTCTCCTCGTTCCTTGACAATCTTAATCACTTCCAGAAAGACCCAAATTTGAATTGCACAACCTCACCCTCACTCCCTTTGTTTCCCGTCTCCCCGAGTCCTCTCATCTGAGTCACATTGTCAGGAATACCTCAACTCCGCTTCCAGCTTTTCTCTCTCATTCTTCTTCTTCCATTCCTCACTTTTTAAAACCTCGCCTCGGTTGTTTCCTGCATGACTTTACTCTCTTGACGTCCTGTTGCTTTCTCTTTTGTCTATTTCTCTCAATCGAGCCCAGAGCGAATGCATCATAGGTTCCCGGGTATTGTTAAGATTCGATTTCAAGTACAAAATACATTTGTTCATCTTCAGATGGAATGATGTATGGCTACCGTTATAGGAAACACACTATAAATATTGTCTTTTGGATATTTTGCTTTTCTAATTCTATTGGTTTTACTTACATTTTACTTTATTTCCCCAAAAGTTGGATGTAAATGTTACCTTTTTGTATTTCTTTTTTTTATCCCTCCTCTGTCCACTCTGGTGCTCAACCCCACCCCCCCCCCCCCTCCCATGCTTCCTCCCTTTTCTTTCGCTCTCTCCTCCAGGTGCCTCGGGTCAATAAGACCATTTAATAGTCGCACATCTTCAACAGGGCTGCAACGTCAAAGTGGTTCCCATCCCTACCACCTGCTAGATTCTCTCTTTTGTTTCCGCTTCTCAAACACCGTTGAGCAAAAAGCTCCACATGCAGGAAGCCGGACTCGTCTAGTGTTAGATCTTTGGCTCCTCTTGTTCCTTTGGTGTTCATTTGGTGCAAAGACATCAGCGAGGTTGTTAAAGGGAAGCCTGCAGTGTAAATTCAGATGGTTTCCTCTCTCCGAGACAGTGAAGGAGCGTACTGAAACAGAGGCTTCACCTCAAAGCGCTTTACACGGGCTCGCCTGGGGGAGAAATCCAGACGAACAAGACAGTGCAAACCTATTCCTCTAAAAAAAAACAATGTCGTTTTTGAAAATACATATTTTTTTGGGGGGGGCTTACATCATGATAGAACCTTTCCTGGCGCTGTAGGGCCCAATTTGCGAGTTGTTAGTGGAAAATAACAGCTGGCATTGTTCCTCAAATTAAACATACAGGGTATGATGCCTAGTGGTCCTATCGCCTTATCCTTCCTTCTGTCCAACTTTTGCATTTCCCTCCTCCTCCTCCTCCTCCTCCTCCTCCTCCTCCTCCTCCTCCTCCTCCTCCCCATGGCCTGGGGAAAAGTCGAACCACCAGCACTACAGATACCAGAAGACAGATCTGCATCCAAATGCCATGTACGGAAAAAACAAGACCGAAGCTCTCCAACTGTGACCTTGACCCAGCCCTAAATATATACAAGGAGGGAAGGAGGGTAAAGGAGGATGTCCGAGTGTGTGTGACCGAGAAATATGGGGACGTGCTGATTGGACTAATGTTGCACAAGCACAGGAAATGCACACAACTTCAGTAATGTGGGTTTGTTCGGCTACACACACACACACACACACACACACACACTGATTATTTTGCTGCCTCAACTGTTCAGACAGCACAGAACATAAGGCAGAAATTGGCCATTTGGGACAACAAGCACAAGCTGTATGGTCTGCAGCAGCAGCAGCAGCAGCAGAAGAAAGCGGGTTGCTGAAATTCGTTTAATTGCTGACAAAACAACGGCAGAATTATCCTCGCTCACACTTGGGTAGGAAATAGCTCCCCCACCCACCCCACAAAGTCGTCGGTCTCGCTCGGAAATGCCGAACGCAGATGACGGCGACAATCAAACGAGCTCCTCGCAAAGTCCTATTTTGAACTTGGGAAGCGGGTGTTTGCAATCAGGCGGCGTGTGAAAGTGGCAGCCACCTCGGCGTCGCGGTTACCCGTCACATCTGTGCAGAGTCGGAGCGTCTTTTCCTCTTACCAGAGAAACTGTTTCGATCTGCCAGCCCCGTTTGATCTGCCTTGGCCTTTCACTGCGGAGGCTGCATCAAAAAGGTGCCGGGAACTTGAAAGCGCCATCGCTTCATCTCTCTCTCTCTCTTTTGCTCTCATCTTCTTTTGCTCAACCTCTTCCTCTGTCTGTTCTGCTCAGACAGAAATTGGGGGATGTAAACACTTTGTCCCTGCCTCATCGGGAAAAAGAGAATAAAAATAAAAACATGGCTCCCCCGCTGTAGTAGCACAAATACTCATGTTGGCGAGAGCTATAACGGAACAATAACCATCTATTGTTATTATTATTATTACTGTCATCATTGCTATTGTTGTTATTAATATTATTTTTATTATAATTTACGGTTTTCCTTAAAGGATTGACAAGGATTGTCCCATGCTGATTTACAATGAACAGTTAACATATACTGTAGGTGAGTGACTGCCACTGTCTGAACCTTTACCTCACACACTCACACTCTTTTCAATACCGTAGCTCTGAGAAATGAAGACAACACGGAAGTGACAAAATCTGCAGCTCCTTAACACGGCCACTTGAGCCTGGCTCCAAAAGCGACCTCCATGTTAAAACCAGGCGGCAACTTCTGGTTCTGATGAGTAAAGGCGATGCGGAAGTGTCTGAAAACGTGCATTCTCTCTGCTGACCAGCAGAGGGCGACTCCTCTGGTTGCTAAAAGAAGTCTGTGAGAAAATGACTCTACTTTTCTTGATTTATTCCCCCAGTAAACATTGTAAACATGAGTTCATGGTCTCAATCTCTAGTTTCAAATCTTCTTCAAAAAAGCATGATGTTCATTTAGTAAATTATGGTCCAATTAGAGTCAAATAGACCATAAAGCAGGGTATGCTTTAGGGCGGGGCTTACTGTGATTGACAGGTCGCTGCCGCAACCAGAGCTACCAGAGTATACGGGCGTCTCTGCGTCACACCTCCGCAGTCCAAATATGGTAACATCCGTTTACTGGTTGCAAAAAAGCCAAAATGGCGATGGCCGTAATCCAAGATGGCGACAACCAAATCGCCAAACTCAAGACTTCACAACTGCTCTTTACAAACCTGTGGGTGACGTCACAGAGACCACAGTATATGTATGATAGCTGTCAATGTTAATACTTCGGTATTCCGTTACGACCCCAATGTGGGAGTCAATATGACAAAAGCATATTAATGACAGTCACACTAATATGCATCAACTGGTGTTTCCACTTTCCTTCCTGTCAGGGTTCGTCTCAATCACAAAGGTTCTACTATCCCAGTATGCTGGGAGGGAGGTTATCTCCCAGGGGCGATAACTTTTTGTATAAAGTTATTGATATGACAGACATAGCTAGCAGAGGGAGAGTAAGGCCGATCGTGCCGTTTGGTTGTAATGGAGTATGAAGGAAACCTTACTGTTATATCCCTCTTCAGTCCATCACTCTCATATTTGATCTACATGCCGGTCTGAGCTAATCAGATAACTTGCCTTCCAAAAGCAGTTAAAACTGGTGTTGTGTGTGGGATTCAAACTGGTATTTTGCCATTTAATATCAGCTTACGTGGCAGTCGACTGTCATCAGCCGCTCGATCGGCGAGAGCGCGGCTCTGACACTGCTGGGCCGGTGCTTCAGCTCCCGCTGGGGCCGCCCATGCAGCATTTTAATGTAGACTCTCAACGCACTATGAATAAAAACTCCTCCTCCTCCTCCTCGGCTAAATGCCATTTTCATTACATCCCATGTCAGGTGTTTCTCAAATGGAATCAGTTTAAACTGCTTTCAATCTGGTTTATTGGTCTTCTAATGCCATCTCTCCTCCTCGGTTCATCCATCACAGGCACTTGAGGTATGAAGCGGCTTGACGGAGACGGAACCGCAGGGTGCATCGCCGATCGTCTGGAGCTCTCAGCTCCGCTAGGATCTAAGCCACTGACACACACACACACTTCCTGTGGCGGTTGGTGTTTTCATCTAAACACAGCGGCTTTCCGGCGAGGGGAGGTGGTGACTCCAAAGAGTCCATTCTCACCTATAAAGTGGCTCATGAAGCTCGATGCCGAGGAAGCTCCAGAGGGAAGAGACTTTGGGCACCAGTCAACAAAGTCACATCCGTGAACACATAATGAGGCCGTTCACCTAAATACCCCCTGATGAAAAGTAGTAATTTATGCATCACTCAATCCCATAAAATCCCATAAAATTGCCATAAAACATCTGCATCTACAGGCACTGTAAGTACCGCAAACACACAATGAGTGAAGTCATCTTAGAACTTGCTTTAAATGACTGAACCCTGGTTACTGAGCCCACAGAATGTGTATAAAACATAGAAAAGGTGAAAATATAGAGAGCGTGAAGAAAAGATAATCCTCTCAGAACAAATTAATAATAAGAGACTCCAAGAATAAACTAGGTAATTAGGTTACAGGCAGCTCAACGCGCACGCAGCACCGATGTCGTCGGACTCCGATTCTGACTCATTTCAGGGCTAGAACCTCTATAAAAAAAACACTAAAAAACACACACACAGCACGTGTCAGCGGGTGCAACAGGAACTAATATGTTCCACAGTTGTCATTGTGTCACTTTAACCATGCAATGCAGTCACTTCGGATGTCACGCCTCAGCCCCAAAGTGGAGGTGATATTCAGGGTTTCAGCCTTATCAACGCGTCCCAGCACAGGCACATCATGACACACGCGCTTAAGAGAGGAGGAGGCATCTTTCTCCCCCCCCTCCATACATCTCCTCTAGCTCCCACATCATCTCTCTCACACACACACACACACACACACACACACACACACACACACACACACATCCTCACGAGTTCAGAGAGGAGAGAGATAAGAAGGGAGAGAGAAGGAGATGAGAGGAGATTCAGAACATGCAAAAAGAAGACTCTCTCTCTCTCTCTCTCTCTCTCTCTCTCACACACACACACAACCTGAAGAGATTTTTTTCGATGTGCTTTGGCAGCCAAACCGGTGGCTTGGCGCCCGTAGTCTCTCGAAATCAGCCCGTCTGCCTCACCTACGCATTTCAAGTAAAAAATGCATAAGGTGACACAAAACTGTCAGAGCATGTTGATGCGACTCCAAAATGACGAAGGTGTGTGTGCAGATGTGTGTGCAGATGTGTGTGTGTGTGTGTGAGTGGGTGGGTCAAACACTACATGCACCAATAGACACATTCAAACATTTACATTTTGCATCTAAACAAGCACAAAGAGGCACACAGTTGCATACAGGTACCAACTTGTACATGCACACACACACACACACACACACACACACACACACACACACACACGGTCAAGGCCGCATACATGCACTGATATATGCGCACGTGCACGGCGCGCACAGCCAGCGCAAAGAGTGTTTTCAAGTTCAAATTGAGTCTCAAGCGCAGCTGGAACGTTGTTGACATTCATACTGGGTTTAATCAAATGTGTGAGGAATCATCGCAATAAACCACAGCAGCTACAAACCCTAAACTGGCATCACTGTACCATTGCGACAACGTTCCTATAACACTCCTGCGATGTGACATGTACGATATAGACTAACCATTAAAGCTCAAGCACGCGGGAGATGATACAAACACCCCCGTGGAGCTCATGGACACAGACAGCCTATTCATACGGACACTTTTGCATCCAAAATCCGCAGTTCCTTGCCAGCGAAGTGCAGCAATCCTTCACCTTCACACAACTTGGCCAATTCCGAGTGAACAAACAAAAAAAAAGAGGGGGGGGACGTTAGGTCATTTTGGAGCTGGTGTTCATCCGCAACCTCCTCGTGCGTCTGGCTGCTTCTCCCCGGGTGCGCAAAACAAGCCATGCGATGTTCCCAAGCGCAAAAAAAATAAAAATCAACAGAAAGCCGGATTTCTCCCGCAGCGCAGACTTGCTCCGTGTGTGCTCATGTTAGTGACATGAGAGAGACATCGGAAGGCACAGCGGGGGGGGCAAGGAGAGGGAAGGGTCTCAGGAGGAGAGGAATGTCACCAACATTTCGGATGTAGGAAAGAATATTAAAAAAGCTCCCAGATGACTAGAGAGACGATTAGCAACCACAACACAAACAAAAAGTTTGCCTCTACTTACTGATCAAACCGCCCTTCGCGTTCGTCCTCCTTGGCATGTTTTGTCTTTTTAAGGTGTCAGAGTTGCAGCAGAAGACATTTCCATTCCCGGCGGGGTTTGTCAGACAGACAGACAGCAAGAGCAGCAGCAGCAGCACCGGTTTCGAAGCTCAGCTCTGCAGTTCCGTGCGCACAGGACAGCAGCGACCAGCATGAATGAGAGGAGAGCTGCGGTTAGACTCCGGCATCCCCTGGTAGAGAGAGAGAGAGAGAGGGAGAGGGAGGGAGAGAGAGAGAGAGGGAGAGGCGGAGAGGTTAGTGACATGAGTGCGCCCCCTGGCTGCGGACGTGGGTAAGGGCGGGTCGCCGGACGCACCGCTCCGTGGTGAGCATATAGGTGGCAGCATCGGGCCCGATGCAGGCTCCATGCAGTGTGTTTGAGGCTCATAAGTGACACGATGGAGGTTGTTTTACCGGAATCAGAAATCTGTGATATATCCCCGATGAAAGGCTGCTCCTATTGAGCTTGATTGATTGCTGTTGTCTCCGTGAAAGACATGCAGAGCGGAACTGCTCTGGTTTCACGTCTCCCCGCTGCTCACAGTGTGTTTGTGATCGTTCATGCGTCTGTTTTGTTATGCATCTTTAATGCATGCGCATGCTCCTGTGTTCATGCACGTGAGAACGTGAGATCGTGTTTGTGAGCATTATGCGCGCGCGCGTGTGTGTGTGTGTGTGTGTGTGTGTGTGTGTGTGTGTGTGTGTGTGTGTGTGTGTGTGTGTGTGTGTGTGTGTGTGTGTGTGTTTCTTCGACAAAGACCACGGTCTACCGGGAGCTAATTTATAGCTGATGTCCACATCGGAACATCAACTTTACTCTTTTCAGATGTTTGAATCCACTTTGTATTTTGAAGGCACGTTTTAAACAGACACTAATCGTTTCCTTGCCTCATTCGTCAGTTGTCTCAACATTGCTGTGCCCATCTCGAGCGCCCTCAAATAAAGTGACTTTTTAAAAGAAGGTGACATTGTGAAGGACGGAGCTGGTCGGTGGACTTTCAAAAAGAGGGGCTTATTTACCCACAAGTGAAGCAAACAGTTGACAAAATGTGTAACAAAGTTCTGGGCCCATGAAAGAGGTTAACTGGAACTAAATATAACTCTATAGGACAACAGGAATTTTTCATGAACGGAATAGAACTGAACAGACTAGATGACCACAAATATAGAATCGCTGATTAGACGGTTTCTTTAAATAAAGGTGTAACACAAAGACACACTACAGATGAACCCAAACAGGACAGTCAGTGTGGCCTTCTCAGTTGTGAGCATTCATACATGTTTGCTGGTGTGTCTGTGTCACTCTGCAGTTGGGTTTCTTTGTCTACTTTAAATAATGACGACTGAATCGGAGCGAATCACGTCCAAGATAATAAATGGCAAACAACAGTTACGTGTACCGAAATGACTGCAAACGTGGAGAAGACGTCTGATGAGACGCTGTGTACGGCCGTTGAGTTTGGTCCGCGTTCGAAATGCGATGCTACCAAAACGGACCAATCACAGTAGTTGCGGTTTGCGTTTCATTTCTGGGCGTAGATTCAACGCAGAGGTATAAACCGGCCTTTAGAGCTCTGCTCCGGCCTGACAAGATGTTCCTCTGGCTAGCAGCAGCACCCTCTGCACTGCTAACTCAAAGAAATAGAAATTAGAATGATTTAAGGCAAACTTGTCTTTAGGCCAAATTAAATGTGACTGTACAGAAGTTAACTGAATGAGCGGGCTACAGATATATACGCTAATTCACTGCCAACAATACTACATTAACTGCCTATGTGTCCGTTTCCAGTGAGGGAGCTCTGATGAACCCACTGTATGCTCACGTTTATGCCCAGCACCAGAGAGTAGACAGCGCTAGCAGTTAGCAACATACACGGAGCATTTAGTTCATAAATGGGACAAATATTTTTTCGAAAGGAGTTAAAACAGAGCAAACAGGATAATAAATATTACATTTAGTCCAGAAACAAAAACTCCTAATGAATTTAATAAGTTAGCCATCTGCTAGCTAACACGTTAGCCATAACAACTTTATTAACTTTACTTCATTAAGTACACTTGTTATGGATTTCCTTGGGCCCCTTGTGGCCAAAAATCATAACATAACTGGTTTTGTATCGTTTTACTAAACTGCACCTTACATTATTGATTATACTAGACCATTTCCCAAAAACTATCATACCTTTTGAGGAAGATTGAGGAACACAATCCACTTAGCCTCGGAAATGCTGCATTCAAGGAAGCTCCGTCATCTGAGATTCGAGAGTCGGCTGCTGCACAGTCGACATTTTTGATCCAAGTAAAAACTAATTTCACGTCATCCCTTTGGCCACAGACATGTCTGTCCTTTTGGATTAAATTCACAGAAACATATCATGCAATTAACGAGGGCTGAATTCCATTCAGCTCCTATAGTTGCAGGGTCCTGGTAATGTGCATGTTAGCTCACTGGTGGGTCTTACTGGGACATTTGAATTGAACAGAGCCCTTGATGTCATTAGTAACACCTGAGGTTGTTCTACTTTGACGGGATAAAATATTGTTGTGTCTAGATCTCAGACCATCCCAAATTGCATTCACACGATTTTGGAAAATGTTGCTTGTCTGCAACTGTAATAGAGTGTCTGGAAGTTAGAAAAAAAAACTATGTTTGTATTTATGAGTTTTGGAAGGTGTTTGTCAGAAATGTACAAAATTATATATTATTGGTTAAATTTAAATACAATCTCTGGCTACATTGTCAGGCACTATCCTTGATTTATTGTACTAGCGTAGTACGCCTTTAAACACAACAAGGGACTCGGGGAGAAGAGAGAAAGGTTCATTTGCACCATGACGGAGGATGCATTGCTGGTATGCATTCAAGCGCCATCATTTCTGCTCATATGCAAGAATTGCGCTCTTCCTCCTGGAGCCCTTGCTATGACCTTTGCGGTCTCCTTGTGCATAATAAATGTTGATATTCCAGCCCATATTAGTGATGACTAGGGAGTTTTCATATAGGCCGACGAGGTGTTGGGTTCCTCCTCTCCACACTGAGGCAGAGGATGTGGTTACACATATGATACTCCGCTGCTCAGATTACTGTATGTGTGCATGCATGCGCATGTGTGTGTATGCGCGTGTGTGTGTGTGTGTGTGTGTGTGCGTGCGAACATCCTTTCTGCTAATGCTGCATGAAATTTGCCATAGAAATCGGAAGTCGGAGCTGGGAATGACTTCACACCCAAGTGGATTGCGTTCCAGTCCAACAAGTCGGAAACACTTAAGGGGGTTTGCTCCAGCCAGGTTAGCCTATGTTAGCATTACCAGTTGATGACAACGCATCACGCCGGTATTTTGAGTAAACAAACACCACAGATAGACTACGGCTTCTTTTTCTGTTGATGCACAGAGACGCCATCTTGGATTTTGAGGTTGGTTTTGGTGGGGTTCGGCCGACCTTCTGAGTGGGGAATCCGACTTCAGGCGGCATTCCAGTTTAAAATTTCAAACTGGGAACACGTTCAAATGGAACGCAGTGCAACTCCCATGGTCGAACTTGGCTAAATGTGTCACTGTTCATTTCCTCAAAAACCTCAGAGTACTGATATGTGTAGGAGTGTGGATGGGCTAAATTGGGCTAAAATATGATGTTTGTTGAAGCATCTGCCCTGTTTGTGCTTGTCCAGCTGGAATCTTTATCAATACAAATCCGTGTTGTATTAAATGTCTAGATAAAGACATGTGCCTTTGGTTGTTGAAAAGCAGGAGCCTGATTCAGCTGAAGGTTATTACATTGCCTGATTTATTGAGTTGCATGGAGTTTACTTCCTGCTTAGGTTACGATATATTCCCATATTCTCATGACTCGAATATGGAAAGCAAAATGGGGAAAATAATTATCGACATGTATACATCTATATCTGCCTTATCGTGACCACTATCTAAAGAAAAATCTAAAATCTACCCATAAAGATGACGTTGCTTTTGCGCCACATAATATTCAAGTTCTGTGTAGCAACAGCTATCAGCGTATCGATGTGTGAATCAATCGCATGAAACCCCTCCCCCCCCCCCCCCCTTATATAAAGGCCCTAATGCTGGCTACACAGTACTATTTATTTGTTTCAAAATCATGTCCAACAAACCAGAAACAGAGATCACATCACTCCCTGTGCATGAAATGATTCTTCCGGGAAGAGACAAAGAGCCGACATTCAGTGTTTGGACATACGAACAGAAAAGCTTTCATAAGCCAGACTACTGTAGTTACATCAGCTGAAAATACGGACGTTTTTTGTATTTTCTTTTGTCTTTTTAAGTACAAATTGTGCAGCAAGCAAAAGGGGCCCTGATTCCGACGTGGGTCTTGGTGCGCGTGGCTTGTCAGCATGTCAGCGAGCATGGTGTGAATGAAAATGTGTTTAATCAACTCCGCTCTCTCTCTCTCTCTCTCTCTCTCTCTCTCTCTCTCTCTCTCTCTCTCGCTCTCTCTCTTGTATTTCCCTCCATCTCTTTTGACTTTCCAACAGAGCCTTGATCAGCAACGTCCATTTCATCCAATAAACGCCAGCTGATGCCAAATCATAATTAAAATCTCCACAGAGAGAGACGCCTGAAAAAGAAGCTAATTAGGCTTTTTTTTTACTGTGTTTTTGGCCCTTTCTTTCTGGCTTTAAGACACAAATCAAATTAACTGTCTTAACTTTTGTGTTTAAGAACCGAGGTCTCAGTACGTGTTTGTTGAGATCAGGCAAATATCCTCCTTTCTTTTTTTCTCTACGTCGAAGTTCGTTTTGTTTCACCTACACGATTCTCTCTGTTATTTCTTTTCTTGCTTTTGATCAGTGACAAAATCAGAGCCGACCCCTCTGATGTTAGACCCAATTCTGAGAGCAACTGCAGCGGCAATTACAGAGAGACAGAGAAGAGCAGTAGACGGGAAAATGTAAGCAGAAGGGGGAAGAAGAGATGAGAGGGAGAAAGAGAGAGACTGAGGGATGGAGAGAAAGAGAGAGACAGAGGGATGGAGAGAAAGAGAGAGACAGAGGGATGGAGAGAAAGAGAGAGACAGAGGGATGGAGAGAAAGAGAGAGACAGAGGGATGGAGAGAAAGAGAGAGACTGAGGGATGGAGAGAAAGAGAGAGACAGAGGGATGGAGAGAAAGAGAGAGACTGAGGGATGGAGAGAAAGAGAGAGACAGAGGGATGGAGAGAAAGAGAGAGACAGAGGGATGGAGAGAAAGAGAGAGACTGAGGGATGGAGAGAAAGAGAGACAGAGGGATGGAGAGAAAGAGAGAGACAGAGGGATGGAGAGAAAGAGAGAGACAGAGGGATGGAGAGAAAGAGAGAGACAGAGGGATGGAGAGAAAGAGAGAGAGAGCGCAGCAGCTCAACGGACAACTGAGCTTTAGTTCTTTTCACTTGTTTTGTCTCTGCTTGATCTCTATCGCACATGTGATGCACACCTACGCACACTGCACAGGTGTAGCCGCACATACACAAACACATACACACACACACACACACACACACACACACACATACACATTCACACACACACACGTACGCAGGCAGGGCTAAAAGGCCAGACTTCTTTCGAGCTTCCTCCTTTTATCTCCTCTGGATCCGTCTGTAATTACAGCCCGGCTACTGATGAACAGCAGGGGAGGCTGTTAATGCAGTACAGAGTGTGAGCAGGAGCGACCAATGAAAACCAGCCGGAAAGAGGGAGAGCAAGGCGACTGGGTCTTGTTCTTGTTGTTTTCCAAGACCACGGAGAAACGGAGCCGGACTAAAGCTGCTGTCCATCTACAGCGTTACAGTTTGTGACAAATGTCCCTCCATGGAATATGAAATCAAACCCTCAAAATGTATTTTTCTGAAAAGTTATGACAAAGTGTAACAGCGTACCGATGCAAACCGTCTCGACCCTCACCACATTCAGTTTGTTGTAATGGACCATTGACAGGGTTAGGGTTGGTCTCATTCTCTCTGTCGCGCTGAATCGATGCTGGCACGTTCACGTTTAGCCACTTCCTCATCTCGTCTACACTATAAGGTGTTTATTATACATCCTACTTTTATTTTGAAATACTTTTTCATTACATTTCCATGCTTAAATCTGCGAATAAGTTTGTTGAAGCGCGTGCGTAGCCAGCAAGTCCTCCAAATTAAACAACAAAATACATCTTTTGTAACTCCCCTAGAGAACAACAAATGCAAACTTTTTCTAACCAGACGACATCATTTGTCGGTATCCTTCAAAGCATGAAAATAAAACCTTTTTAGTGATGCGACACCGCTAAGGCTAAGGTCTGGTTAGGGTTCAGGATAGATGATGGTTTTAGCTCAAAATAAATACTTTATTATGGGAAAGATCGTGGTTTGGGATGATATAAATAACTAAATAATATATAATCTGTTGGACTTTTGTCGCTTGCTATTGAAACAATAGCGAGCGCGGTAAGAAGAAACTTGACTGTCGCTAGGAAACGGGAAATGAAACGGAGGAAAACTTAAAATAGACACGACCTGTGTCGACAACTGGATTAATTAAAATAAGGGTGTATGTATTCTGTCAGATGCACGTGAGAGGAATAATCGAAAAACACGGCTGAAGCGCCTCCTGTTGTCTTGTGAAGCAGGGCTGCAGCTCAGCTTCATACTTGGATGTATAAAAGTATTGAATCATTTTATTTGATTGATATTTTTTGGAAAATTAGTGCATATTATGCCCACTTCCTCCCTCGTCCTATTTTGGACTTGTCCCTGGGGAGCCCCGGAGAGCAAATAGACCCTGTGAAACGCTTTGATTGTTGCTGGTGCACACGCAGAAATGGACACACGTGGACCTTCGCTTCTACAGTCAACATTTCATCTCGGCCTCAGCTGATTCTGACAGCTAACAAAAGGGCAGTGCGCTTTCACAGTGTGTGTGAATGTGTGTTCTCCATTAGGGATTCAAAAACAGAGGGAGGTACGGACCTTCACACAGCCATTTGTGCTCACAGCGCACACACACACACACACACACACACGCACACACACACACACACTGAGAAAAGTTGCCTTCTGCTGAATTATTAGATGCTTGTGCAGTTATATCATCCCACCTTTATACACATTTCAAAAGCAGGTTTCAGTATATTACAGTGTGTTATCATATAGCAATAGTCCAGCTGATGTGTTCATTGTACTTAAGCTCTGTTCCTTCGTGCAGTGTATATTTCACTATACTTTAATACAGTCATCAGTCAAACAGCTTGAAACGCCATCAAGTCTTTGACGGTATAATTTATGCTGCAGTTGCCACATAAAGTCAGGACTACCATACAACATGGAGCTGGGACTGCAAGGCGCATCATCGAGAGCTGCTGTTTAGAGTGTTAATACGTGGAGGCCAGAATAAAAACGCTTAATATAGCTCCCGCAGAAAAGAAAAGCTAATTAGTCCATTTGCAACGCTCCTGACATTTCATTATTCAGGATAAAACAACAGGCTTTGTGACGGTGCCTGCGCTGAGATATTTGAATCTCATTATTCTGCTCACCAAGTGTAAATAAGGCCAGCGAGCCTCCAAGAAAGTCTCAAACCATTTTCTCGACATTCATTCCAATTACACGCTGTGGCGCGTGTAAACACAAACTTCATCAGATCACTTGATTTTGAGCTCGGATAAACAGCTCATTTGGAAAAACTTCAATTTATCCTGTGATAGAGTGTATCACAGGGTAGCTTGTGCTGTATCCATACAAATGTGTACATAAGCAAACAGCAGCAAGAACAGTACTTTCGGTCTGTGTCAGTAAAAAACATTACTCTCATTAATGCCCCCCCCCCCCCCCTCCCCCCCTCACTGACGACACAAGATAAAGTTGGCAGTTTCATTTCTCCCCAAGTTTCCCTGCTCACGCCGTTACGGCTCCTTGGCTCTGAAAAGTGGAACCGTTGTCATGATATTATATCGGTTTGGCATAACTGTGGGGGTGGGGGATGGGAGGGATTCTGGGACAAAATAAATGTGTGCGGGTGACACACCAGGGGAGCGGTTGAAATGAAAGTGTAATGGAAAAAATGCTGTTGATCATAATTGCCAGTGGTGAAATTGCTGGTCTGCATTTCCCCTAAAATGTCCCCGTGTGTTACCGTTTGCAGGGGCTTCAACATCTGTAATTATTTCTCTGGGAAGGATTCGGCTTGAACTTCAATATCGCTTCCTCCTCCTCCTCCCTGTCCGATCCCTCTCCCTCTCTCTTTATCCCTCCTCCTCCCGGTCCTATCCCTCTCCCCCTCTCTTTATCCCCCCTCCTCCTGCTCCGGACCAATTTGGGGTGGCGAGGCGATGGTTATCTAAATGCAAAGTGATGCTGTAATAGCACTCACGAGGAGGCGCAAACGCCTAGTGAGACGCGGAGATGGAGGGGGGGGGGGGGGGTAGAAGGAGGAGTTATCAGTAAGAAAGATATACATACCAAAGAGAGGTGAGAGAGAGAGAGAGAGAGTAGGGGAGGAAACAAAATAAAAGAGGAAAAGAAGCAGAGAGCTACACTAAAAGTGGGAATGATGGGAAAAGAGAGGAAGAGAGAGTGAAAAAGAGAGGGCGAGAAGGAAAAGGAGAGTCCGAGAGCAAGGAGGAGAGTGCAGGTGAGTGAGACAAAGAAAGGTACGAAGGAAATGTAAGACAAAGTTAGAGAAGAGATACAACAAAGAAAAGAAAGGGGGAGACCAACTGGTGGGAAAGAAAGAAAGAAGGATCCAGCAGAAGACATTACAGAGACTGTCCAAAGCTGAAGCATTGGTTGTTTGCTCAAATGCTGAAAACGAGGTGTACTTTTACCCGATAAGGACCTCTTGTGGTTATGGGAAACCCTGAATTGGAATAATGATTTGTGACTCTCAGAAGCAAAGTCGGAAGTAGAGTGATTTTACAGCATCGCTAAACCTCATAGGGAGCAGGTAGGAGCTAATTGTAGTCAAGCAAAGCATATGACTACTGACAATGGTTTGTTTAAACCAGGCTTATCTAACCTTGAAGCTGCTATAATTCATATTTCTGTATTAACAATGGATTAGGTTATTAAAGTTACATGGTAAAATAACAAATATGATAAGCGGTAAAGTTGTCTTTACCCACTTTTTGACGTTTGAAACCAAAAGTAAATGTTGACTTTAAGCTTTTTATGTAAAGTTGTACGCGACGCTGTTTTACCTTATTTTACGTGAGCTTATTTTACATGACGCTGTAACATAACTTAACAAAGTCCACTAACGGTGGCTATTGTTTTTCAAAATTTACAGTAGTTACATTGTTAAGGTGCGTTCACACCAATCGCGTCATTCGCGCCGCGTTCACTCACCGGGGACCATTTGTGTTCATTCGCGTGAATCGCCCCATTCGCGCCAAATGCGCCGGAGAGGGGGCGTGGCTTATCACCCTGGAAGCCGTTCGACTGTCCGCCATTTATTTCCGCCATCAACCATGGAAAAAAATAACCTCTATTTCTGCTTAGTAGTTGTTGTGGAAGTCCCAGATATCCCGGGAAACTAAACGCCGTCTTGTCTCTACTAATATGAGGTATCGTAGAGCTCTGGGTGAACACAGACGGCTACAGTATTTGTTTCCTGATTCAACAACGGCAGGACGTCACTGACGTCACTGACTGACGTCTGTGCATAGACTTTGTATAATCTACTGGCGCGAATAATTCGCGCTGCGTTTGGTGTGTGAACGTACCTTCAGGGTTACTACGTTATTATAGGAACACAAACAATGTTTTTTTCTTACCAAATTGTTTCGCACATGATGTACGTCACGTTGTGTTTACGGTTTGTTGCACCGCCACCAAGTGGCCCAAAATCTATCATTACTTCTTTAACCAAGTGGTTTTTAGTTTTTCAGTTGACATATTTGGTTTTAATTGAAATTTGGAATTTGGAGAAGACATTCATGGTCCCTAGAGGATGAATTGGGATAACTTCGATCCCCTGCTGTTTCATATCGAGCCATCATCAAGCCAAAACATCTGCAAAGCTAATAAAATCAGCCACAGTTGAAAAATATGGTTTGTGCTAATTCGAAAATGTTAGCATGCTAACGCACCAAACTAAGTGATGTTCAACCAAAATCATGAGCTTTCCCTCTACTTAGCCTGGAAAAACCTTAGCTATATAGTGGGAGATCAGAAAACCAATCATTTTTGTAACAGGTCTGGAAGACACTGACAGATGATGTCTTTTGTGGGTTTTCATTTCGGAGAGCAATGACAAACGACATGTTTTTCCCTTAAGTTTGGGAGACTTGCTGAAATTAAGAAATATTTTGTCTAGCTTGTAGGGAAAGAAGAGGAAGGGAGGAAAAGGAGATAGAAGGAGGGGTGACGAGGAAAACAGAGGTTGGTAAAAAAAATTAGAGACATAAAGAGAAGCTTTTCTATGAACATATTGCAAAAACTTTGAAATCATTTTCAGTTGACATTGCTCATAGGTTTGTAATAGTACCTCTTTGCTACTAGGTAGAACTGGTGTCTTTGCTCTACTGGTAGTGAAGCAGAGTTGAGCTGAAATTAGAATAAGGAGAGGGCGAAAAAAGAGAATGGACTGAAGAGAGGAACTGAGACGGACGGCTTCAACCACTAGATTCACACAGTTACTAAAATATACTGTATGTGTGTGCATGTTTGAGTGTGAGAATGTGCATGCATGGTGGTTTCAGGTAGCAAAAACATCACAACAATTTCCTCTGTCAATAAACGGACAGAATTGGAAGAGATGAAGAAAATGAAAAGAAGACGGAAGACGATATTAGAGTTGGGTCGATTTCCAGTTTCGCTACTACGGTCTGGAGTTCGAGCTTCAACCGGATTGATTTTATGCAAACCTGCATTTGTCATGTAGGACATGTTCTGGCAAATTAAAAAGTATCCGACATCAGCGACCTGTGCGAAAGGCGTCACAGCGCTAAACCCAACTTACATAGCATTAGTAATGTAACCAGAAATAATGAATGCACACTGAGCTCCCAGTTGAACATCTGACAAAACTCTTCATCCTTTCTCCTTCCTCTCTTCCTCTCCTCTCCTTTTTCCGTTGGCACCCCGAGGGATACAATTAACAGGGACTACCAACTAACAACAATAAAACCTGTTACAGTAATGAGCAACATGACAACGTTATTAACACTACGTTGTTATTGCATACGTTCGATTTTACTTTTAGTATGTACTTTATCTGACGTTGCACATATATCTGCTCCGCAGAGGATTGTGGGTCAGAATAGCCAGAAAAGCAGTTCCTCAAATGGCCACTTGAGGCTGGCTCCAAAAGCGATTTAATCTCCATGCAGCCCCATGTGAAAATGCACATTGTTACTGCGGAAATAAACATGTTTACAGCGTGGTTCAAAAAACGATTTCAGTCTCTAGCCGAGTCATGTGAGACACTTAGCGGTAAAATTGTGTATACCAGTCAGGTTAGTAGTTAGGCTTAATATCAAACTGGCTTGAAAGTCTTTACGCTGGCCCAATCCAAGAACACATCAATCAGTTGTTCTGTGCAATTTACAGCCTTTACATATATCGCCTTCCAAAATATCTCTAGGACTGTTTAGTCAATCAGTCCAGATGAAGGCGTGCCAGTTCCAGCTCTCCGTGCGGAGTGACGGAGTCCCCTTTTGGCCTCTGCTAACAGGCCAGTTTGTCCGTCTGTGTCCCAGCCAAAGTGTTAGCATTTAGCTCATTGATTTTCTCCAGTCGGTCGCTGTGATTAATCCGAGACAGGCGCCCTGCATTCTGAAAGCACGTCTTCCACTGCAGGGGGGGGGGGCAAACAGCTTCAGACGGTGCCTATTCATTAGAGTCCTTGACACATTTTCCTCCATCCGACATACTGTCAGTGTTTTTCTGTCCTTGTTGACAACAGGGATGATTTGACAGTTGCGTTATAGAATCAGATTCACAAATCAAATAAGCAAATTGTGCTTTTTTTTAAGCCCATATTAGCGTTTTGAACAGGATTGATGAACTGTGCCATGTCCTGCTACAGAAAAGCAGGTATTGATTTTCACTAGTGTAGAAAGAGATCGCTTCAATAGAAAACACATCTCGATGGGAGGGGAGCAGCACTTTATAATATTAATTCTACAGTTTAATTCAGGTTTATTTGGTGATGAGTGGATAGAAATAAGTGTTTGCAACCATTGAAATGTTAGTTTTTGACAGTTATTCAATGCCGAGTTTAACTTTATATGCCCATGTTCATTTCTCATTGTGCAATATTCTTTGCTTTCCTAACATTTAGTGGAGATCATTCTCTAAACCCGTTAAGATACAATGAACCTCCATGAACAAATATCTGCATATGAATGCATGTGCATACATGGTCCTCAGACCGATACTCTATGGGCTCCGAGATTGAGTCACCATATATATACACACACAGCAGCCTGGTTACAAAAGTCGGAATCAAACTTTGAAACCCTGACTCTGCCCATTGAGCTTCAGCACAGATTGCTTTCTTTCACTTACTGTTTTCTCTCACATTTTCTTAAAAGACATTTTAAATGATATTCAGACCCCAAGGTACTCGGAGCACGTTTTCTTTTTCTGAATATAAAGGGCCAAGGTTGCGCAGAATGAGCTGAGACCTTAAGTTTGTACAGCGTTTCTATGTGCTGCTGTAGTCCTTTCAGAGCCTTTTCACTCCGTGCTACGGACGTTCACTATGACGTGGCTTCGCATACAATGGCAGACCTTACTCAAAAGAGGAGTCATTCGATTGAGGAGGCATTCGCAATTGGCGTGTGTGTGTGTGTGCCCGCAAGCTCTTTCAGTGAGAGGAAGGATGTCAGGGTAAAACTTACAAAGAGATTTGTTTTCCAAGAGACAAAGAGAAAAAAACTCAAATATATTACTGTGCATTAAAAGCGGCCACTCGTGGCGAGGTTACTTCCCCTCTCGCCTATCCTCGTGAACCTTCTACCGTTCCTTCGACCCACGAACATAAATGAGTGTGAAATTCACAGCATACATCAACGACTAACACACGGTAAAACAACGCTAAATACCGTGAAACGAAGAATAACTGAGAAATTGTCAATAAGGACGGTTAATATTGTTTAAATACCTTTTATGCCAATTTCAATTGCTAGTTTAAAGCACACAAATATCCCAAATGGTGGTGACTTTTGCTTCAGTTGCCTGGAGAGGAGCTGGATATTGGCGCTGCCTATAAACAGAATTGTCATGTTGTTACCGTCAAGGCCCAATTTTTCCAACATAGAAGACAGTAAACTGAAGACTTTGAGTTTGCAGCGAGGCGTCAGTCCTGGATGGTTTAAGGCCGAGCTGTCGTGCAGCCTCCGACTGCTCACTGCTTGTCCCACTGCGCATTCCCAAAACCATGCTGAGCATTTCAGACTATGTAGTGTTCAAGGGTGCTCTGAGAGCCGGACAGATATCTGATACTTGTAAGAAAAGAGATCGAGCTGTGTGCGAGGTAATGAAGTGGAGACGAAAAGTAAGGTGAGAGACGGAATCCAATCTGCGTTTTCCTTTAGCTTGTTCTTTCAGGTTGCAGTTTCACCGAGCAGCTATGCTTTTTTTTCAAAGTAACACGGGACTTTTGTCCAGGTGACCGCCGTTCGTGTCCCTTTGGGAAAATAAAAGTGAAGTAGACATTTTGTCACTTAAATCTCCAGTCTGGTGACCTGTTTTCCTTATTAACCCAACTAAGGGGTTTTGTGGCCTAAAGCTAAACTTACTGTTAAGACGGAAGTTTATTTTGAAAAGTGTGACGACCCTTCCCTTCCACTAGCCGCTGAGTCCTGTTGGCTGTCTCTTTCTGTCTTTCAGGATGTTGACCTGAGCCTGGTGTGGTTCCAGCTTTAAAGTCTCTCCACCTGAACGTTGAGGGTGTTTAGTTTGGTTCAGACATTTCCACACATTCTGACACTACCGATCACTGACTCTCCATGTTTGTATTATTTAAATTGCAGCCTTTGAGCCAGGATGGAACAAAAGACACCGTTGATGTAAAAAGCGTATTCCGTCACTGACACGTTGCAAACCTGACGCTAGAGCGGTGTGAGAGCGTCACAGCTTAGTACCACTGACCACCAAGCGCCTTTATTTAACGCATTGGGGTGAGAATGTGTTGATGGTTACAGTTATTGATCCCATGAAAGCTATAAAAACCCTTTGATATTTTGTGTGTTGGCTTACATAGAAGCTTTTTAAAATGTTCCTGGTACGCCAGTTTTCTTTGTTTGAATTTGGAAAACATTACCTCAATTTCACTACCGTTTAACTTCTTCTTCTCGCAGCCTTTTTTCGGCGGCAGCTCACCAATTCTTGGGCGTGTGCCAAGAGTACATGCACACGACACATCACCTTCCCTTACGCAGTGTTTAATGGGTGTTACGTTACCTATGCTAATAAAAAAACAGCCACATGCTTTCAGTTTTATTCAGCGCACCTCGGTAAAAGAGCACACGTGGATGGTAAAGAACATTTGGTGCATCTGGAGTTGACTTCACTTATTTTTCCTCTCTCGGGATCGAGTCTCCCTTTTCTCCGCAGCTGTTTTCGCCACACAAGTTTAACACGTGTGTGGCTAACATGTGCCTACATGGCTAAGGAGGTCATGCACAAAGTCACAATGAAAAGGTCAACCGATGACATCGTAAGTAACTCAGTGTTACTTAAACCATCAAGACAACTCTTGACCTCCAGGGCAAATACAATGGATTTTGCTCTACTCTCAACTCTTCAAGTAAAGGATAGAAACTGCGAAGAACAAGAGTGTCCAGGATGGGCAGTAGGGTTTCTATTAAAGATGACATTCTTATACAACTACATGACTCGCAGTAACAGCAACCCGATTCCTATTTGATCTGCGCTGCCTAGTTTGACCATTTTGATCGGAGTCTCGCGAGCCTGCTGCTGGGCGACGGACAGATGGAAAAATAACATTGAGATAGAGTCATGACAAATTTAGATAGGGCGAATGGTCAGTCAACTCACTGAATGTCATCCTGGCGTCTATTACATTTTGTATGCTTTTTGTAGGAGACAGAGAATTATATATATTTTTTAAAAAGATAAAAAAAGAGCAGAAACATGCAGAATATGAGTACTACGACCTGAACTTTACTTTGTGGCCTGGAGCTGACTTTAGCTGGATAAGTACTTCTGCCAACACGACCTGCCTATTTAAAGTTTGATGAAGGAGGGAAGTTAATGAACCTGTGGAAACTCTCTCTCTCTCTTTGCTGTTCCATCCTCTCTCATTCTCTCTCTACTTTGTTCTGGACATGAATGAAAGTGAGTCGAGAGATTTTGGCCATTACAAAATCTCTCGGGGAATTAAAAAAAAAAAAAAAAAAAGAAAATCCCCTCCTGGGCAGCCCTCTGAATTGTTGCACAAATTAATCCCCTTTCCCAATTCCATCATTTGCCCCGAGCTCCCATTTCAGAATTATCCCTTTTCAATTATTTCTCTCCCCCTTTTCTAATTTCTAGTCACCATTGGACATATCAATGGTGATGAGAGTGGAGAGGAGAGAAGAGGAGTGAATGCGGTATTAATTGCTCTGATGTGGATTAGATGTGAGCATCGTGGCAACCTCCCCCTCCCCCAATCACATTTCAATTAATAACAGTCAGCCGGGCTTCGCCTCAAGATGTGCTTGGAAGATGATTGGCCTGTCAGTCAGAGCTGCTAGGGAGCATTGGCAATTTGTCACCAGTTTCCTTTTTCCTCCTGTCTTTTCACAATCGCTCACTCTTGTTTCTATCTCCTAATCTTTTTCCCTTGCTCCGCCTCTCATCTGCCTCTTCACTCAGGTATTTCTTTTTTCTATCTTCAAAATCATGCCACATTTCATCCATTTATTCATTTTTTCCATGATAGCTTGGTCAGCCCTGAAAAGGACCGTAAAAGAGAAATGACTGAGTGTGTGTGTGTGTGTGTGTGTGTGTGTGTGTGTGTGTGTGTGTGTGTGTGTGTGCATGCATGGATTTGCTAAGAGGTTCTCTCCTGCCTGAGATGACACCCAACTTTAAAAACACGGACATCCTGCACCACATTTCAAATGAGATGGGAGACAACACAGACATTTTCTTCTAAGGCCTGGTGCTCTCGTGACAACCTGCTACCCAGAACCAGCTTAGGCTGAAACACACACACACACACACACACACACACACACACACACACACACACACACACACACACAAACACACACACACACTCAGTCATTTCTCTTTTACGTCCCCTTCCTCTTAGATCCATCTTCTTTTGTCACCTGCTCCTGTATGTGTTACAGTAAATATGATGCCAATGAGGATTCATAGTATCACCGTTTTGTTCCTTTTGTTTTTGGCTTTCTGTTTTTTTAATGTTAAACCTGTATTCATCTATAACCACGTATTGCTTGTTGATATGTACAAACCACTACACTTTAAGTATGAAAAATGTGCTTTAATGGTGTAAAAAAGGAAACAGAATAAGCTTTTACCAGAAATAGATTTATTTTTTAAGGTAAAATATTAGGATTTCAATCCACCTATTCCCCTTTTTCTGTATACATCCAAATAACCGTAGAACAATAAATGAATCACTTCCTCTGTCATAATAATCGCAATTTCTGGTTTCAACCGGAAGTGATCCTCGCTTGAACCGGAAGTTGGAACCGGTTGAACCTTCAACTTCCGGTTAGCCGGTTCAACCGGAATCGAGCAAATGACAAATAAGAGACTCAATTTATATGGAAGTGTTGCCTTTTGCCCAGCAAGATGATTGTGTCTTGTGCCTTTGTCCGTTTGTTTTCTGTCCGCTTTTCTTTTTTGTATAATTCTCTCCATTTCCCTCCTCTTTCTTCCTACACAGTATTCTTCATCCCAAAACAGAGTAATTTCCCTCGTCTTCCAGCTATGATGGATAATGCAGAGTGACTGGACACAATCTCCAAAAAAGAAAGAGCTTCCAACGAATCGTTCTTGGTGTGTGTGTACGTACGAATGTGTGTTCTTCTGACAGAAGGTGAATTATTCTTCTGCCAATATTTTGGAATTGCACTATTTGTTGAGTCTCTACAGATGGTGGGGAAAGCCTCTAGGCATTTTATTAAATACTATATCTTGTCTCGTGGTGCTTTGTTTTTCTTTGTGCCTCATTTGGTGTTGGAAGGGCAGCTCCTGCAGGAATAACAGCAGACCGAGTCATGTGCTTCTTGACCGGCACGTCAGAGGCCATGTGCAGCATCGCGCTGCAGTGAGCTCAGGTCAGATATGTTGAGGAAATACAGTTTATTCAGACCGGGGTTTTTCCTGGTTTCCAGCTCTGGATCTCATGGAGTTCTGACCTCCTTTTACTTGTCGATGGAAGGCAAAGAATCAGCACGGACACGATAATCATTATCATCTTTAATCAGTACTGCTTAATCGTACTGCTGGCATCTTTTCGCCTCGATAAGGTTTCATGTGACTTTTCCGAGCAATCAATAATTTGGTGTTGGGGTTATTTGCTGCGTCCGCACAAACACAAGCTTGCAGCCTCAACCGTTCTCTGTGATACTACAACCACAGTCGGCGGCAGCATCCACGGAGCCCCTGAACATTTTTGACATGTAGTTATCCCACTAGACACGGCGGGAAATGGATTTTTCACACATCTCGGGATGGAAATGACAAGGAGACAAATCAATTTTTTGTTTTTGTTTATTGGAACAATTGTCTCCCCCCCCTGATATGACAGATGCTGTGTGCCTTCTTCATGGCAGCGGATATTCACAAGACTCTATTCATAGAACTCTTGTCTCTATACATTTCCGTTCAAGGAGTAAAAACACAAACAAGTCTAAAAAAAAAAAAGTAAAATTGTGTAAATTGAAGTGGTAATCTGCATCATCAATTTTTCTGCATCTTTGTTGCTAAGCAGCGTTTCCTGTTTTATTTTGCAGAGGATTTCCCAGAGATCACTGTAATGTCATCCGCTGCAAAAAGGTGTGTTCAGCACATGAACAAATTCATCTTCAACACCGAATCCTCAAGCTGTCGTGACTGAACTGAATCATCAGTATCACGAAGCAAATAAGGTGGTTTTTGCATTGCGGCCCACATCACTCGCAAGACCGGGACAGCTACAACAATAAAGCAGGATATGAATACTGCTTTGCTGGTAGGTGGTTGCTGAGCAAACAGCACTTAAATAAAGGCCTAGTTTTTAACTGAATTGAACAAAAATGTTCGGCGACGGAGAAAGGCAAAGAAGGCATTTGCTGATTATAAATGTCGTTGTGACTCATTCTGGCAAAGAATAAGCGACAGAGAGAGGAAACAAACCGTGAACACTCAACCTTATCTTGGAAAGGTGTGGAAGGGCTCTGATTGACAAGCCAGATGTCCCCTCCGGCTCCGCCCCCCCCCCCCCCCCCCCCATGGAACAGCAAGCACACAGCTGAGCTTAAGGAAGCAAGAATGTGAGGAGAAATGAGAAAAGCCTCGGCCTATCTCCTTTTGGCCGAGTGGCTCCGCTCTGCTCTCTCTCTCTCTCTCTCTCCCCCTCACTCACTCTCCTTTCTTTATTAAAAAGAAACACATGTAGTGTCGGGGCGTCCAAGTATGAAATTCAATTCTCATCCCCCAAACGGTGTTTTTATTAAAGCCGCTACTATCACGGCAAGCAGGCGGGCCTTGGCCAGCACTGCTTGGCTCAGCTCCGCTGTGTGGGTACATACGGTACGAGGACGGAGAGCATGAGGGAAGGAGACGGGAGAGAAAGGGGAGACGGGGAGGGTACAGTGTGAACAAGGCAGCGAAGGATTTGGGGGCAGTCGGCAGCAGGGCGCCAGAGGGGCTTAATTTGCCCAAAAGGCAGCTCAGCCTCTTATGCAATTTAACCAGGACGTGCTTGATTTGCGCTTGGGTTAGCACCCCGGCACGGCCCGGCGCACAGAATCAATTGCACATTGGACATGCAGCCTTGTTTGCACTGCGTGTTATTTTTCATCACTGTAAAAACAATTTTTTGGAATTGTGACGCAACAACTTTAAAGCCATCACCAGAAGCGGTGCTCTCACTTGGAGGAAAGTATTCTGACACTTGAGTGACATGACAGTTGCTATTCTTCTTTTATGTGACAAATCATACTGCGGAGGATTTTGTAAATGTTTTTTAAACAAAGACAAAGAGAAGAGTGTTGTTCTTAAGCAGCGGAATCCCATTTCTGGTGCTCCAAAGTGGAGAAAACTATTCTGTAATGCTGAAATACCTTTATGTTGTGATATGAAGCCCTTTCTAAATGTGTCAAATGCTCCACAGCAGCAGTTCACTGAACTACTGCAGCTTCATTATTTTGATTTTCCAATGGATGTTTTGAATTGCTCCAATAGTTCGACCAGATGCCAAACAAAACGAATGACATACATCAGCATCAGTGGTACTTTGTATTTAGTGCTAAGCAAATGTTAGCATGCATGCTAAACCAAGACTGTGAACATGGTTAACACCAGTGGCGGCTGGTGGAAAATGTTCTAGGTGGGGCTGTGTCATTAGCCTTTAGCTCAGCCGCTAGCATAACCGCAACTTAGAGGAGGTCTTTATGCTTAAAATAAATGTATGTTTCTGTTTTACGTGTGTAGCTACAGTGCATTGGGCTTTAAGCGCTGCCAAATTGATGATCACACAGCAGTGCTGTGCCTTAGCGCATCCTGTGTAGAAGCTGACAGAGGACTTAAGCTGCTGCTGATGTCTGCTGATGTGACCCAGCTTGTGTAGACGCATAGTAGATGATCTACTGTGAAGTAAAAAAAATACAACATGTTGAAAACACCGACTGAAGGACGACTTCGTTGCATCTTTTTTGAGCAGGTATATTTTTGTATGTTGGCAGCTCAATGTTTGTTTCTGTCTGTGCGATTTCATTCCTACATTACAACTTGAACGGTTGGGTTCCGAGGCCTTTAATCACAAAACAAAATAAATCTGAATTGTCAAACACTCAGCCACTGGTGGATATTTTCTGCTATGAATCTCCCCCTTCTCCTTCCCGACAGTAAATACACAGTCGGGGTCAGTTGACCCTGTCTGTGCCTCAGAGAAAACAACGCATTGTTGGCTAAACTATTCTGACAGGCCTGCCCTTTTTACACATGAGGAAGAGGAAGAAGGGGAGGGCGAGATGGATTGGGGGGGTGGGGGGGACGGGACAATGCATACAAGTGAGGGAGGACAGGGAGAAGAAAAAAAGTGAAGGGATGACGATTGGGGGTCACGGTGGCCCTCGGGAAAACAAGTGTGGGCATGACTGCGGGGCTGACTGTGTGTGGCTGGTTGGCTAGCTGATTAGGTGGAAGGCCGTGTCACTGGCTGGCTCAGATCAAGGCTGCACGGCTGGCTGACTGACTGACTGGACTTTTGACCAACAGGCTCTCTTGTTGATTCGGTGGCCAGCTGCCACGCGGGCTGACTGGCTGACAGGGCGCTTTGACGGGCGTAAAGGTTTCAGCCAGCCCGGTTGATGGCTAGTTGGCTGTCCGTGCTATTCATTATTCATCCCGTGTATCTGATGATGTGGGTCAGGCTCAGTTCTGGCCAGCTGGGGCTGCAGACAGGCTGTGCAGCGACTGCGAGCGAGGCCCTTAAGCTTTCAGCCAGCAACAAAACAGCACAGGCTGCAGCATCAGCAGAATCCTGATATACCGCAGTTTACTGTGTTCCACTCGTTGTTTGGACTCCATGGACATATGCTTAATTTGTTCTGCCAAACTGTACAGTCAGTTCAACCCTCTGGAGGTGAAGGAGTAGTTTTATTTTGTGGAAAACGCGCTTAGCCTGTTCACTTTCTTGCCGGACGACAAGATTGATGCCACTCTCATGTCTGAACGGTAAATATGAAGCTACTGCGAGCAGCTGGTCAGCTCAGCTTAGGCGTAGAGGCTGTGAACAGGGGGACACAGCCAGCCTGACTTTGTCCTAAGGTATCAAAATCTGGCTACCAGCAACCCTCAAAGCAAACTAATTAGCATGTTATTTGTTTAATCGGTACAAAACCCTAAAAAGAGTAGAAAGAAAGAGCGATTCAACCACGAACAACGGGTTATGTGCCGGGCTTTTTCTTGGCCGGGACCAGGAACTTTCTGGAGGTACTGCTGGTTGCCTGGCAACTCATCCAAGCCAATAAATAGTCTTGCGCATAACCCCCCCCCCCCCCACACACACACACACACACACACAAAATGGTAAACTTTTTTTTGCACTTTCCACTTGGTTTTTGTACAGATTAAACAAACAAGACTATTGGTGCCGATAGGCCGGTTTAGTCACCTTCAAACGGAGAAAGGCTAGCTGTTCCACCCAGTTTACAGTTCAAGCTAAACTAATAAACTGCTTATGGTAGCTTCATATTTACCGTAATAGCGTCGTTAGACACGGTAGGACGTGGGCTCGACCTCAAGTGTGCACGGGTAATGTTGAGGCACGATGAAGCAGAATGCTAAACACCTTGAGCAGCTGAAACAGCTTTGATTGACACGCGTCCATCCACATCAACTGTGAGGAGAGACGTCATCCTTATATAAGAGAGTCCTGACCCGAGGAAGCCGACTGCCCTTCTCCCTCCTCTATCTGTATCACAGGCTCTGTCTCCGTTTCTTTTTGGGATCAGAAACCAAATCCTCAAAGCGGTGCTAAATAAAGGCACGAGGAAAGCATCGACTCAATTCCAACAGCCGATACATATCGGAATGTAGTGCACACACACCATGCCTGGGCTGAAACGTACATCAAACCATATTCCAATGTTATTTGTATCCATGTAGCAAACTGCTGCTCAATTTACTTCTGTTGTACGCCGATATTGATACCCGGTAAGAGATGAATAGCTACAAACTACATATTTATACCTCCTGTCTGCAGGGAGTTACTTACTACTTTTTTTTAGAGGTTTGCAACTCACACTTTTGACATACATTTGGGAGATTTATAGGGGGGGATTTTTGTTATTTCTTAGGATTAAACACCTGAATAGTCATGTAGCCTAGACAATACTATTGTCTGATTCCATTACTATGTATTGAATTATATCAGGGATGTCACTATTTCAAAACAAGCAGCCAAGCAGGCAAGTACATGATGAATCACAAGGGAGGCAGTAATGACGGAGCTAATGAGGAGACCCTCGAGAGGAGAGCAGCCCTTGTCTGAGGGCTTTTACGGTACATTTCCGAGAAAGTATGCCAGCCGCACAAAAGAGAGACAATGCCAGAGCTTATTTTACACCAAAAACAGTTAATTTGAAGAAAGCCTTGCAACGGTCGCCACGGTAAGACAAATGTGTTCCTCAGCGAGACAACGCCACAGCTACAGACTGCTCTATAGAGCAGCTCATCCATTCATTTAGAGTTTCTATATGGTTATTCTTAATGCTTGTTATCTGTGCCACCGGGTTGGTTTTCGAGCAAAATCGGACAAAATCACCAGAAACTCCTTCGGCTCAGACTCCATCGGAGCCTCTGGCAGCGACCTGCACACCACTAACGGACCCAGATCCGGCTTCGCTGCCGCCTTCACCCCGCAGTCGGAAACCCCGGCAGAAGGTGAAGAGCTTGGCGCCCGGCAGCAGCGTCTCATCCTCATGCCGGTCAACACCGACACCACGCTGCTGGAGAACCAGGCCGTACTGCTGGAGAACCAGGCCGTACTGCTGGAGAACCAGGCCGTACTGCTGGAGAACCAGGCCGTACTGCTGGGCCCGCTGGAGGGAAGGGAGGGACGGGAGAACCAGGACTGAGCTATAGGCAGAGTGTCAGACCCTGAAGGGGAAAGGGGATCTGATGCTTGGATATACTATCGCTTTTGTCCACAGGGATCGCCAAAATCAACACTAAATGAAAGTTCCTCGTTGTAGCTTTAAGGACATGATCTACAATTTAACATGCTTTCCTGAAAAGGAGTTGAGGCACAAGGATTTTCACTCCTAACTGTCAAAAGCTTAACCTCACTAAAGAATTCAGTTATTCTTTTAGGCTTTTGATGATACATCAATCCAGCAATTCCTTACACACAAGCAAAAGGTTCAGCGGGGGGGGGGGCTTGGTGGCTGTGAGCTCACACTGACTGTTCTTTTGGCTGAGTCCAGGCCAGAACCCTTAAACTTTCATTTTCTACCTTAATCTCCCTCGACCATCCTTTTTATTACATTCATCCGCTTTCCTTTCACTCATTCAACCCTTCCTTCCCACCTTAAAACTCATTTCCTATGCTTTCATCCCCCTTTCCACCTTAACTTCCTGTCTTCTGTCCCTACTAGAATGCAAATGCCAGCGGAGGACAAAATACTACAGAGCACCGTACAACTCTGCGTCCTTTCCAAGCTACCCTGCTCTCCATTCTTGGCAGCTCAGGATCTCCGACCCTTTTCCCTTAACCCTATCCTGCATTCATACCAGATGAAGTGAGGAGCAGCGATGGAGATTTCCCCACGTGGCGAGACGGAGAGGAACACAAGAGAGGACAACAGGGGGGGGAAATGGGAGGGTGGAACGTGAGAACGTGTAGGGTGAAGTGAGGACATTGACCCGGCCGAAGATGAAGAGATGAACATCGGGGATTGGCTGAATGAAAAAAAAGGTGGAAAACAGGAGAAGGCAAAAGGAGACACATGTGGACAGATGACTCATACAAATCCTCCTATTGGGCAGAATTGAGCAACAGGGGAACCCTGGGTGAAGCTACAGGTTTAAGTTTGAGGTACTTGTCAAACCAGCAGATATGCGCACCCAGAAGACCACGAGGTAACACAGTATCTTACAAACCTAAGCAATGGTTTGCACAGAAAGCAGCGGAGAGTTTCAAAAGTCGAGACAACTCAATTGTAAAATTCTGAAAAATCAAGTTTCCTTGTTGAAAAGTGCCGTCTTCCCGAGTTTAGTCACAGAAGAAGTTGGAATTCAAATTGAATAGTTTTGTGAGAGAATGTTTCCTCGTGGCCAGCGGTGATCAGTCCCATGCCATCGAGCAGCCTGCAGGCTTTCATTCCAGCCGTCCAACTAGATGATTTCACACACCTTCAACCAGAACAGAGAGGTATTCTAAATGAAAATCAGCAGACTCTCTGATTCTAGTTGGTGGTTTTAGAGGGACGACAGAGAACGCAGTCTGCAGTAATTGTTTCCAAGCGGCATGAGATCCTCGAGGATTTTCACGGCCACTGGTTTTCCTTGATACGACTGTGTCACGAGCAAAGCTCTGGACCTGCCTGTCAGTGCGAGAGTGCTCCGTCTCTCCCCCGTCTCCGATCCAGCTCCAGGAAAATGCCAGGTTGAGTTTTCAGCCTGAGTGCCCGGGATGTGCACGGTGCAACCATCAGTGTCAGCACAGAGTACAGTACCTGAAGCAGCCCCAGTCAAAACGCTGACAGGCTGAAGGGACGGGAGATGGGAAGAGGAATCCACCAGCAGTCCAGTCAGCCAGCAACTATTAAGTGCACATAAATGACATTAGACCAATTTTACTTTGGAATGTTTTCAATATTGTTATAATTGAACTCTGGTAATTCATGCCCACGTGGCATTTTTGCAGCTACCTGTGCTCTCCACAGCAGAGCAGCCTGATCATCAGAAGCTGGATTCACCGTCTTCTTTAATGAAATGCAGCCACAGCTCATAGTAATATTACAACATCTAGGGGAAGAGTTATGGCTGATAGCCTACATCAATCCTGAACTAAATCCTACTGATAGCCTATAAACAGCAGACTAAATGTTAAATCCACAGCCCTTGAGGACGTTATTGTACCCATACCTCATCCAGCGTGCTGGCCTTCATGTTTTTGTACTTTTGGCACAGCATTTGCTGGTTTGCTGCTGCTTCTTGTCCAGTTTCAGATGGACTGTGGATGCATTTTTAGTCTATAATTCTGTTGCTGATTTCCTTCAAAGAACCGTGAACATTCGCTAACATTATTGGCAGAGACATATCATTACTTAACTGCACCAAGCTGCCTCTAAGTGCAACAGGTCGAAGAGCTAAATCAACTTTTGAGAATGAGATTATTTGACAGTGTGAGATACCGTTTGACTAATACGGAGCATGCGATGCATTGATTCCACAGGTCGCTGAATAAGACGGCTGAGCTGGCGGCATAGCAAATAGGTGCTTGCTGTTATATTTAATGCTCTAATTTTGGAATTCAGCACCTTTGATCATTTCAGAGTGAGTGGTGTTTAAATGATTTCATTAAAATTCACCCAATGTGTGGTTATCCCTTCTCTCCATGCCCTGTGCACCTGCCAGTAGAAGTACCTGCTTGAGAGCCAGTGGATCAGTAATAACAACCGTACCACTGCCTCCAGAATATGCAACATATGGAAGGTACTGCTACATTTAGAGACGGTCAGTATAGGCTGCTGTATTGTCTGGTCCTTTCAAAGTATTTTTGTTGTTGTTTGGGAAAAGAAAGATTGCAGGGTCCAGTATCTCTTCACCCGGCGTGGAGACATGTTCTCGGCTGACTGACTGAGCTTCTGTCCACTGCTCAGTAGGACATAACTGAGCTTTTTTTCTCAGGTTTCTTAGCCCAGCACATCGAAGCACTCTGTGCTCCTCCCCTTTAGAACCTGCGCCAGACGCTGGTTTGTGCAGATGCAGTGATTTTGTATCGCTCGGCTGTTACTCATCTTTGTCCTTCCTTACAAATACAGTGAATCATTAAACACACACTCTTCTTCCATTTTTCTGTCTGTCCTCCCTCTCCGCCCTTCCCACTTTAGATCCCCCCCTCATTTCCTTCTTCCCTCTGCGTTTTCCCCTCAGAACTCGGTCTCCTTCTCCCAAAACAATAATAACAAGCTTAGCGATGCAGCTCGCTGACCGGCTCATAATCCAGAAGGAACCGAATCTCACAGCTCGACTCCAACAGATAATCCTTTCTGCAAAGCCTGTCTTCCCCCTTCTGGAACAATGCTCTCATTTACACCAGCGTGACCCCCAAATTAGTGCAGGAAACGGTTGAGAGGAGGGAAAGATGGAAGGAAAGGCAGACTGTAGCAAGTTCAGCACTGAGAACGACTTTCCAAGAGAGGCCACAGGATTTTGGAAGTCAGAGAATGCCAAAAGAACCCCCCCCACAAAAAAAAAACTTTTTAACTTTTACTTTAAGCTAACAGGAAAATTCTAAGCCTCAACATAGCTGCCATACCCTTCTGCCAACCCCATCACCGACCGTCCAGCAATTGGAGGCAGTGTGACATTGGGACAGTGGAGACCTCGCGGAGCTGCGTCCGTCCTCAACCTCTGATGACTGCCAAAGCAAACACGACGGCAGCTGCGAGGACCAGAACAAGAGGACGCATTATTAGACTGCTCTTCAAAGCTGTAACCACCAGCTGGACTTGGTCAGATCACACCAGGCGACACATACAATGCGAGCGCACACACACACACACACACACACACACACACACACACACACACACACACACACACACACACACGCCAGTGAGGTTGTTGTTAGTGTAGCAGAAAAGTTGGCGTAAAGACAGTAAGAAACCCTTCATCTCCTTCCCTTGAATGACATGAAGCATTGAGTTTGCTGCACTCCCCTGACTTCTTAATATTATCTACCAATAAATTGTACTTTATAATACCGATACAAGTGTATACCATGCATGCTAATTAAGCTGGTTGACAAATGATCCGAACAAACAGCCAACATTCCCAACTTTTCGTGCAGAACTGTCTATTTCCTCCTTACCCTGATTTCATCTCCACAGTTTCTTTCACACCGTTGTGTTTGTGGACTCAGCCCAAAGACATCTTCCTCCGCGTTAGACGAAGGAGCTTTTCTTCTCCACTTCAATCCGAACTCACCATCACAGCTCTTGTCTGGTAAATAAAAGATGGCTGCCGAGCTCCTGCTGCCTCTGGAAGGCAGCATGAAAGAAATGACTTTGCTGGTGCTGTTTCGCTGTGACTTCTACTCAAACTGTAAGCATAGTGATGTTTCATTCCACGGCATTGTGAGCATTGGAGCTTGTGTCTGTGTGCGGCAGAGCGGGCAGCTTTCAGTCCAGGTATCACAGCGAGTGGGGTTTTTTTTGGGACTTGATAGCTGATTGGAAACACCTGCTGTGACATCACTAATTAGGGCGTGGCCAGAGGTGCACCATGCCCCTCCGCTGCTTTCAAACAGCTACAGCGGTTTCTTATATTCATGATTAATATGAAGTGTGTTCATCACCAGTGTGTTGACACCAGCTGTGTCTGAAGTCACTTCCATTGCCGCTTTGTGCGTATTGTGCCCGTAGTACTGTTTGCTACTATTTGAGTGTCACGTTTATGTTCTGGATAGCGCCCTTAACTAAATCCCACAGTGGAACAAATATAGTGTCCATGGCTACTTTCTGCACGCAATCTCACAATGCAATGCTATGACGATGACTTATAAGTGTCTCATATGGAGCAAAATCCAGGCCAATAGTTTGATCATTTGAAGAAAAAAAATGTAAACTGAAAGGTCAAATTTTGGTCTTGAATTTTGAAAAATGCAACAATGTATTCAAACTAAAAATAAGTGAAGTAAAATTGTTTTGGGGTTAAATATACCTTTGATTCAGTTCTGGAATTGTTTTGAATAAAATATTTGAGTTCTTATATTTTTTCAGTTTCAGATCTTTTTTTACTTCAGATCGTATTTTTTCAGTTTCAGACTTATGAAAGGGGGGGGGGGGGGCGTGGCATCAACTGAGAGGGGCGTGTAATCATGAGTGACAGCATAGCAAAGAAGGCTGAGGACCTTCTTCAAACACGTTGCCTTCAGGAAATATGGAGAATACGGAATATCATCTGATCATCATACTGTTCGTATTTCCTGTCTGGACATGGACACAGGAACATGCCTGCATGGTGTTGTGCATCCTGGCCCACAGTCACACTGTCACGGCTTACTGGGACACTTGATCAGAACAGTGCTAATATTATAATTGCAAACTTGTGTTCCCTGACTGCCTGGTTCTGCTGTTTATTGATGCATTCGCTCTCAGTCAAATCCCAAACACATCACCTTTGGTGGTTTAATCTTTTGCATCCTGCTCAGATTCATGCAAGAAGCACCTGAGAGAACCGTTCCTGCCTCATACAGCCAGTTATTTAATGACGTAAAGCTACCTGACGATGTGAATTTAAGGCGTTACAAATGTCTTCCACACAGACTTGAGCACTGTTGTGTATATTTTTTAGTCAGATGCAGCTATAAAATGAAACTTAGCAGATGCTGCCTTACCAGGTAAGTGTCCCAGGCGAGGAGCATCTCGCCTTCTCTTTCTTCCCTCATCTTGTTAATACACCTGGAGGGGATCATGCGCTCAGTTGTGTGTATGCCGTCTGTCCGCAGCTAAACTCGCATACTACTGGACCCATGAGCCTGAGATTTTCACATTCATGACTGTATGCTCAAGGACCTGCGGTGTGTTATTGACTGTTTCATACCGCCAGTGACAAGATCTGCTTCTGTTGGGAATCTCGTTTCCGCTAGGGAATTAGAAGTTGTTCCTGCTAACTTTACAGGAACAACTTCTTACAGTGTGAAGATTTGCATGCCAAGGTAAGACAATTGTGGTTTGTAATAATTTAAACAGACATCGCAGCAATGGTCGCAGAGTGCGAATTTCTCATTGTTTGAGTTTCTGCTGCAAATCACAAAGACACTTTAAAGTATTTAAAAGTATTCACTGACACATTGGTATTGATTACTCTATCTGTGTTATGTTGTCAGAAACCTCCTGCTTGCCGTACCTTTAAATTGCACATC
The DNA here is from genome assembly GCA_032191485.1 of Leptoclinus maculatus. Lineage (NCBI taxonomy): Eukaryota > Metazoa > Chordata > Actinopteri > Perciformes > Stichaeidae > Leptoclinus > Leptoclinus maculatus. The sequence goes on along the minus strand of JAVDOI010000072.1, from coordinate 65,263 downwards.
AAGTTACGCATTGCAATTGTTCCCTTTCATTGGCCTACTTTCTGTCGATGGTTACAGAGAACTGTGAGGTCAACACTGTGAAGCCTTGAGCTTCTTCTTTTCAGTCACACTTTGATCTGGCTTTGTTATTTACAAGGAAAATGGCTTTAAAAAAAAGAATCGGATTTTCTATTCACACGTCGATTTTCTTCATTCATTGTAATGATTCACTGCCAGTGAGAATGAAATAGACGTTTCGCCAAGGACATCTGTGTTACTACAGCGACGACGAAGCACTGAAGATCACTTGCAAGTAGAGAAATCATCATTTACTTGGAAATGAAATACATTTTTAAAATCATTATTATTTCTTCACATTATATGTTCATTTACATCAAAGTGCATTCAACTATATTCGTTCCTCCACTGATGCATCTCATCTTTTCTTCTTCTCTACCTGCTACCACTGCCTCTATTAGACAAAGGGTCGTGCACACACACACACACACACACACACACACACACGCACACACACGACACAGCTTTGGAGGAGTGAGTCACAGGGATAGTCCGCGTGTCCCTACCTGTCAGTCAAGCCTCCATTAGTGGCTACTTGGCTGGGTGGCTCGGGGTCGAATGCTGTGGACGTAGATGTGAGATGACAGCACTGTGTTTCCTCCCCAAAATATACACGCATTCTACATCCGTGTGTGTATCGTTGTTCGCTTTATTAAACCACAGACACAAAGCAACACGCCTGTGCATGAGTGGCCATGTTGGATTCACACGAGGGGGAGACGTCTTTCTCCTTTTTTGTGTGTGTGTGTGTGTGTGTGTGTGTGTGTGTGTGCACGCTCACGGACCCTGAGCCACGTTGTATTCCTGCAGGATTTAAATTTTATGTCAAATTCTAATCTCGTTTTGTGCACTCACAAGCATTTAAAGTGTTTGTGAATATGTATGTGTGTGTGTGTGTGTGTCCCTTGTGCCCCCCCTGGAGGCAGGTCGTCATGAATCATGTCAAAGCGAATCTGCGATTAAAAGGAGCCCTCCGCACTGAATGGAAAGTCACACACAAACAAACACACACACACACACACACGTGTGTGCGCGGTGGCCAGTGGCTGGTTTGCAGCCAGCAGTAGTGAATCACAGCGGTCATCACTTGGCGTTTCATATGCGGAGCATGACAGACACAGATTAGTGGAGCACTGCTGTATAACTGGCATCTGGTCTGCTCGCCTCTGCACCTCCACCCCCTTTCTTTCTTTCCTTAGTTCCTACTTGTTTTCCTCTCCCCCTCTCTCTCCCATTCTTCTATTGTGCACCTTCTTTCTATTATTCTCTTGCACCTCCTTCCTTCTGCTACACTTCCGTTTTCATCTGCATCTGCTTCTCCTTCTACTGCACCTGCTTCTCTCTTTTCAGAACCTCTTGTTGCTCTGCTCCTCCTCCTCCTCCTCCTCATCAACACCTTCATTCCTTTCTTACCACCTTTCCTCCCCTTCTTCTCTGTTTTTGCACCTCCTTTCCTATGTTTACTCATCAACACGTCCTTCCTGCATTCCCCCTACCTTCCTCTCCTCTCCTTTCCTACAGCTTTCTCTTCTCCTATCTCCTTGTCACCTCCACATCCTCCTCCTGCCCTCCATTCCACCCTTTACCTCTCTTTCCTCCTTTCTCCATCTCCTCAAACACTACCCTCCTCCACACGCATCCTCCCCTCCTTCAGCGCCTCTTAAGTCAAAATGAATGACGTGTGGTTTGTAACGAGGGATGTGATCAGATCCAGATGTGGAGAAAAAAACACTACAAAACTATCGCATGCTTGAGAGAAATACAATTCAAAATAGATCAATTCACAGTTACGAGTCAAGGTTTCATTCTCAGTCACGTCCTCGTGGAATTTAACCTCGTCAGATTAATCACCTGCCTGTTGCCTCCAGGTTGCCTCTTAGACACGTAGTGTGCATGTCTCGGTAGTTTGGGATGGATAATAACTTCTGTTAATCAGCTTTGCATGAATCCTCGTTTCTTTCTTGAGATTAATCTATTTTAATTCCTTTTCAAACATTCTCTTATCCCTCTTTGTCCAGGTTACAACTGGTTATTTGGACATTTTAAGCCCGACTGTTTTGGGTAAAAAAAAAAATGAAATTATAGCTCAATGATAGAAACATATATCTCAGTGAGCACAGGGCTGTAAGACGGCATGATGTTTGTGTGTGTGTGTGTGTGTGTGTGTAAACTGAAGGCAAGGCTGCCATCTATCGTTCTCACACGATCTAACCGCGTGTGCATGCATCCACTGTGGAGCCCCACTGAGTGCTCAGTTTTCCTTTTACACATCCATCATCAGATCCTCGGGACTAATGCGGTGCATACTCAGTGCAGTTAGTCCGATCACAAATGGCTTGACTGTCTGTCACATGTGGTCACTCAGGTTTGAAACACAGCATAGGCGACACGCAAAGTGACGCCAGCGATGCCTCAAGTGCTACACGGGCAGTGTAGCCGTGCCACTTCCTCCAACAAAATCTCCTGCGGCCGTATTGCATTCTGGTCTATTGCAGCTATTACTCATACTCCCTTAAGGACGGCTGAATGAGAAATACAGACGTGTTGTTCCAACAGCGCCTTTACTCTTTGATTCTGAGAGATTGACAATAAAAGTTGACATTTGCTGCCGTTTTAACATTCTTCAAACACGTTCTCCTGCTGGAAGGAAACCCATGTTTGTGACTTTTAAAAGAAATGTTGTGCACTTTTCAATGATTTTTGGTTTAGAGACTATAAATCATAGCTAATACTTTAATATTGATCTACACCATTTCCCAGAATGTACTAATCCCTCTCTAAACTGCCTTCTTACCTCCGTGACATCAGTGGACCTGATGGGCGACAGCAGCAATGATCAGATATTTCAACAGACGCACCTTGTAATCTGGTTATGTTGCATAACTGATGCCGATCCACGAACACACGGAGCAAAACGTTCCGCTGTTCCTGCTCGGATTTCTTTAAAGCTCTGCGGCGGTTGTTGCTGTTTGCCTAAAGATCCGATATGTGCGGCGAGATCTAACCACAAAGTGCAATATGATGTTTGACAAGTCTGAGCCCCTGAGTCAAAATCCAATACTTCTGACTCAATAAAGTCCTCGAAGAGAAAATTGCATCGAGCTCAACATGTGTTGAAGCTAAAGAAATATCTGGAAAGTTTTTGCCGGATTGTGTGGGAAGTTGCGGCGGGCTAATGGAAGAGTTCTCGAGAAACGTGTGCGCTGCAGCTTTAAAATGAAAGAATACCAGCGTACAGGCAATTATTCTGTTGCGAACACTGTTTTTTTTGTTATGTTGAAACAGGATGTCAAGGTGCTATTTCACAATAAAGGTACATTTATACGTGGTGCATCTTGAGGGAAAGGTGTGGCTTTTGTTTTTTACTTTTGGTCCCTTGAAACATTCCCCATTACTAACAGATACATACAAATATCTTTGAAAGCATTGACATTTATCATACAGACCTTAGGCTGTGTGGTTTCACGTAATGTGTTTCCCACATGTTGACCAAACAGGCCCGGATGCTCATTAGCCGCTCTTGGAAGTTGCTCCCGTGTCTCCAAGCTCGTAAAAGATATATTTTTTTTCTATTTCTCCGATTGTGTTGAAGACCTCTGTTACCTACTGGCACGTTGCCATGGCAACCCCTAGTTAAGGCTGGGAAAAAATACTACACGGTTTTGATAAGACTTAGCCCCAATTAAGCCAGCCCACACAAATTTAGAAGGCCAAGAGTGGAAATCGCAGAGCCATTCCTCCCCAGGGGGCTTTTTATTCCAGAAATACCATTTTGCATATTCGCCTGAAATGGCACTTTAACAAAGTAAAGCCTTACATGATTAGCTGTTTGACTCGATCAAGGCAAAATCTGAAACGCTCATCAATGCCCAGAGCATTGTGTGTGTGTGTGTGTGTGTGTGTGTGTGTGTGTGTTATCTAAGCCATTCCTCAGTGCGACCACCTACAATAAGAGAGAACACATCAACCTTAAACACACACTCACGCTCTGCCATCCACTTACGTGTGATCACAGGTAAACCTTCCTCTCAATCACACTTGTTGTATCGCACCCACGAAGAAACGTATAGAGAATGTTTTTAGGTGGTTTTTTTTGGGGGGTGGGGAGAAAAAAACAACAACTGTGAATTGACTGAAAAAGATGTGCAGGAGTGTTTGTCCTCTTGGTGTTGTGTCAAATGCTTGTCTGCCAATCAGGGGACCATAGGGGGGGGGGAGGCAAACCAGACACACTGTCATACATCATTAAACAGGGCTTGGTTTCCAAAGCTGTGGATATAGCTTTGTAAAAAAAAAATGCAGTCTCGATATAATTGGGTAAATAATGACAATGTCCAGGGGGCAGTTTGAGGGAGCATGAGGCTGGCTGGTACCAAATAAGTAGCTGTTTTGGCTCCTGGTTCCTTGTTAATAATGGATTTTAGAGGGTGCCGGTAAGCAGAGACTATATTCCACTATCCTCTCGTTAAATTTGACCCAGCTGCTCGATTTCATCATATAGAAAAATAAGTGGGGGTTGTATCCCGACAATACAAATAATATATACAGGATTTCCAAGTTGGTGAGGCAGCACTTTAATAAAAAATGTATTCATATGAATATGAATTGCAAGATTGCAACATTGGGCCCCATGCAGGAAGCGATATATATATATCGAACATCCTTCCTCTGAATTACTGAGGATTCTCCTTTCTTATTGTTGAACTTCTTTTAGGTAAAGGTAGTGATGTCACAGTCCACAAATTGTTTGTCCAACTCATAGCAACATAAACTAAACGGGGGCCACACGCCCTCTCATCTACGATCAAGTGGGATTCATCATTCTGCACATCTGCAAGAGCACATCTGGATGGTTAAGAACATTCGGTGCATCTGGAGCGGACTCCTCTAATTAGTTCTCTTAAATATGAACACAAATTTCGGGGGAACGTTGCCGCCAATTGTGTGTTACTTGTTGCACATGGGACAAATTGACTGGATCCATACACTTATAAGCAACACTAATCAATCATTTTCAAAAAGCTAATTCATATTAATAGGTGAAGTCAGCGTGTGTAATGGGAAAGGGAGAATTCGCACCTGACTGCAAAATTCCCCTCAGCTCAATGGAACGTTTTAGCGTTTTGTATCTAATTGCTTTGGTTTTACAGCCCGCAACTTAATTGTTTTGGCTCACTCTCATCCCTCTCATCATCCAAGCTGTTTTTCAGCAAGACAGCTCTGACAGACTCACTGTGCGCTACCTGTCCAGCCCAACAGACAGAGTCGACAACTAGCCTTTAGCAGCGAAAGGCACAACTGTCCTCCCCTCGGGAGTTCATGGAGACAAAGCCAGAGCTACGAGGAGACCAACGCTTTCTCTTCTTAATGACAAAAACAGTGTTGATGGGAAACGGGGTTTCAAGTTGTGAGAAAGACAGAATTGAACATCTTTAAAGTTTTTGGGCTCAAATTGTGAACAGGAAGTTAAATATATATTTTTTATTTTCATTTGTAGTCTGATCATTTGGGTTTAAAGGAATTCACTATTTCCAATTAAGCATGTTGGGCATATAAAAGAAGCTCTGCTAATCGCTTCAATGTGGAGATGTTAGCAGCTGCTGCTCACACAGACGGAGATAAACCTCTTGAATAATACACTGTGCCTCTTTGTCCTCGCAATATGTAATGTCCCACAATGATCACGTAAGTAACAACATATCACACCAAAGACACACATTCTCTAATGCAGTAGCTATCGGAGCACCACTGAATAAGAACCAATTAGTTCAACGACATTTAAACGCATTCCATTCAAAGAATCGAATGATATGAAAAGAAAAATGTAACATAGTGCGTCGCTGAAATATACTGCATGTCCGTTCCACCTGCAGCGCTTCGGCGTCACCATTTCAAAATAAGTCATGACTGGAGATGTCAAGGCTTCTGCTCCACAATTAATCTAATACATTTGTGTGGTTGCTGCTAGCAACAGGTATGACATCAGACCACCTTGGCACCTCCCTGCTGGATGAGAAACATCCGGAAATGTGTTGAACTAGTCCCTAATGGCTCCACAGGTGTAACAAGCAACGTGCTGCATTGACTTATTTCCGGGTCAAAGGTAACATCATTAAAACTGTGGCCATCAAACCTCAGATCCTGTGTTCAGAATGAGAGATGCAGCTTTCGTTATCTTTCCAGAGTCTTCGCTGTTAAACTCATATTCATCATCTGTCTTTTTTGACGTTGCTCTTCACTTCTTAATCTCTGTTTCACCTTCCACTGAAGATATTTAGTGACACACGGAAAGTCTTTCGCATCTCTGAGGTCATCAATATCTCTGCAAGTTTTCTTTTCTTTTTAAAAGTCTTTGAGTTCGGACAGTCCAAACAGCGCCGCAGAATCATCAGACCATGTCAGAACATCTTTAGGAGAGTGCTACTCACGGGGGATAAAGTGCACACAGTGGTGATCAGCTGTCCCCGGTGGACTCGGGGTCACAGATTTCGCAGCGTGAGCCTCTCCGACAGAAACATTGCACTAGTCCAGGACTCGGCTGTGCCTAGTGGGGCGAGACGAACAATGATGACAATTCCAAAGACTTTTTGACATTGAGCATTTGTTAGTCTCCATAATGGGGATCGGACATATGGATTGTGTTGTCTTGCGTTGCCTTGAAGAATTGGGTATCCGCGGCAAGCATCATAAAGCATCAAAACAAATAACAGGAGTTCCTGAGGCATATCTGCAGGGCAGAAAGACTGCAGCGCTACTACGTCTTTGGTGCGATCTGATAAAAGCCTCCATCAGGAGAGAGCAAGCGTTTTTATACCTCTATTTATGTGGAGACGAGACTCGTCTTCTATTGATCTGCCCAGCAGTCCAAGTGTCACGGTGCAATGAGTAAAGGTGTGTTGAACCTTTCACATATTACATCCGAGTCCACGTCCCCGTTAGCCAAACGTACAGCATCTCCACGGGGGCTCAGACGCATGCATTTGTAATTAAAAGGGTTTTTAATAATTCATTCATCCACGAATTATTGGTTTAACACAAATATTTACATTATTAAACCAATAAAGTTTTTTTTTATTCTAAATCAACACAGTCATGAAATGCAATCTATTGGTTTTGTGTACAGAGACACGAACTGTCCGGATTTTTCTCAGCACGACTTTCTTTTCGTGGACGACATTACGTTAGGTTCAGGCAACAAACATAATTGTTGGACCCATTGTTGGACACTAAATACTACGTCACTTGCTCCGACCATTATTTAGTCTCGTGGATGCATTCAAACCGTGTGTCCACCACGAAAAAGGATCCTAATTGACTTTCCATCGGCATTATTTTAAGAAACAGTAGGCTACGTCCAATAGATTGCATTTCTTGACTATTTCACGACCTGCCATGACACTGGGCTGTGTGATTACAACTTCTGGTCGGACTGAGGCTGAGCGGAGCCATGCTGAGAATTATATGAGGTCACCAACATTCAACGTACCAGTAAGGGCACAGGGATAAGTTGAGCTCAGTTAAGCTCAGTCTGAACACAGTCCAAAGTTCAAACTGCATCTTTGGGAGTTTGAACTTACCAAGGTCAACTCATCAGTCAAAACTTCGGAGAATGGGAGGACGCATTATGCTCAATTTGCATATTGGGACAACACCTTCTTTTCACGTCAACTTCCATATTAAGTCAGCGTCGGATATATCGAGGTTTTCAGAAGAGTTTCCCAGTTGAAATCACGACTTGGACGTTAATATGAACGCTAGTTATGAGTCTATCTCGTGAAGATGGTAACTCAGACACAATATCAATGTGGCATCAGATCTAATCGGGCACAATACATGACGATACCTGTGTGGGTAAATCAGAGGGTTTCCATACAGTTGGAGGTGTAACAGAGGACTTTCAAAAGAAAGAGTCAAGACAGGATGGAGCTTTGCTGTGGTTTCTCTATTGTTCTTACAATCACATCATATGCCTGAGTGTTGAAGATAATGATGGATAAAGACTGTACAATGTTAATTTAGTCTTTAATAATTATAATTGGAGTTACTCTAAATCACCTGTTTCAGTCTTCACTTCACAAATGGACCTACACTGATAATCACCACGTAGAACAGGCTTTATTTAAGAAGAAACGACGTATTCTTCTCTCTTTTCTTCAGCAAAGAGGTGTTGAATGTCTCTCTTTCACACAGATCGACCTGTACACCCACATGCACACACATATAATGGGCATGATGCAACTCCAAGTAAGAGGTTGCTCTATAATGAGGGGTGTAGGGGTCATCATAGCAGACATGAACCCCGTCTGTTTCCCACAGTCATTATCACCTTTCCTCTCTGCTCTTTTAAGACGATCCCTACGGTATCTGATCGCTGTAACGATACAGGCGTGTACGCGTCTACACTCCTACGCACACTCGCACATCAAAGGACATCATAGTTTCAGAAAGTCTTTTATAAAAATCACACACACACACACATGCAAAAACACACAACTTATATGTCTTTCTATTTAAAAGTTGAAGTAACCATAATGATTAAACATTGGATTCCTTTTGGAGGTTACAAGTATGCCACGACTCTTACTGAGGAACAGTTGATAATACAGCATAAATAAAAAGTAAGTATGCCGTTGGATAGGATCTCTGTGTTTCTTCTCTCCGCCACAATGTTTTAAATCGAATCTAAAACCAGACGGAAAGCGACGCGCAGCGCAGCGCAGCGCAGCGCAGCGCACATGTCATTGCTCGGTTCAGACGCTGCTGTCATTTGCACGTCATTGATTTCTTGAGGCACCAGAAAGCGATCGGCCATTGACCAATAAAAAAAAGCCTTGTCTTGAGTCAAATGGCGCAGTATTTTCCTGCCATTTAAAGCAGTGCATTATTCACATTGTAAGATTCGCCTTGGCAGGTCCGTAAGGGACATATTGAGTGTCAAACACCTCATTTCCTACACTCTATTTCTGGTGGGCGCCCCTGGCTTTTAAAGGGAGATTCTGATTAGTTTAATACATGTTACACCCAAAAACCACCTATGATTATTTTAGAGGCTAAATACAACCCTATGCACTCAGGTTATGTGCCGTTTAAACTAGAAAAAGTTGGCCCAAAATGTTCTTGCGCCACTATAGATCCTGTAAATACGGCTCACTAAACGCCAATCTGTCTGGTAGATGTTCTTCTGGATAAGATGACACTTTTGATCTGCTGAAGGAAAAGTCATCAAAGTCTTTAGGATTCATCCTCTGGGGACCCTGAATGTCTGAATCAAACGTTATGGCAATCCATCCAATAGTTTTCTAATATTTGAAAAGTAAAATCAGGATTTAGCCCAAAGCTGAGGAATGCTAGAGAGCTCCGTCTATTGTCTCAACACTTTTCATTACTTCTGAGTAAATAAATGAATAGAATCCAAAATCTGAAACTGTAGTTAAATATCTTACACTAAAAAATATAAGAATTCCCTAAACAATTATAAAAAACACTTAAAACTAAAGTATTGACTGAAATGCACACACTGTTGTGCTACATGTGGCCCCAGTGGGAATCGTCCCATAACCCAGAAATCCTCAGCAGAGACAGATTGTCCATTTATAACAAGGCTGGTGGACAGTACATATTTCAATTCCCCTTTTTGCTTTTCCAAACCACATTTAAAAAGGAGGCAACAAAACAAGAACTTTTGGGCCTAACAAGGTGGATGCCATTTAATGTGAGCCACCTGACAGCGGCTGTGAGAGCGAAACATTTTGACAGCAGGTGAATGGTAGTCAGTTTGTTAAAATTTAACAAGGACGGTGGACTGAGGATCGGTCTCCATTCATTCGTCCGTCTGCCACACACGTCATCTCGGATGCAGCGGCTCAAATTCTGACAGCCTTGAGGGAATGATGCATGTCACTGGGATCCTGGTATTTTCAAAAGTTGCACTGCCCAGGAAGTGAGCGACAATGACATCTGTCCCTCATAGTCCACTCGGTCCAAGAGGACTGCTGCATCGTGGGTGGGGGATTACGTACTCGCTGTTGCTTTGTTTTCACTCCTTTCTCATGCAGTCTCATGTTTGTGTATTAATATGACCCGTTCTCACTTCCAACTCGTCAATTAACCGACACTCGGTCAGCAGGCCCTCTGCGTCTGATACCTATACGCACCGGGCCTTCAACAAACTCCAATGTAAAACCCATTCGCTTCGTTATTAGATGGTCAGAGCAACTGATGTAGTAGAAAGAGCGAGAGCGTCTTTGTAGGGCGATGTTGCTTCATTTGAACAGTTTTGTTACATAACTTCCGCACTAAACTAAAGCCAGTGACGATCTTTATACCGAAGCCTGACCGAGTTATTTTAACCTAAATAAGTAAATCTGAAAAGTAAGTAAACCTACATTGAAATTTAGTTCATTTTGAAAAGAGACTGTGATCCTGTAACGAGCTGAAACCGACACGCTGCCCACGACACGTCCAAACCTGATGCTACAGGGTGACCTAGAGCCTCATACGTTGAAGCGAGCATCGTCTGTATTTGACAATGTGTCAAAGAAATGCTAAAATGTTGGTTATTACTTTATGGGGCGAATAACGTGCCGGCTAACAACAGCCCAGTGAAGTGATAGGTCTGGTACCATCATAGCTGCACACAGACCAACACCAAAACCTGTGCTAGCTCAGCAAAAAGACTGGAAAAGGGGAAATAGCAATGACATACATTGTGTCAAATGGTCAGTTTTAGAGTTGTTGGGAGGTGTTATTTTCAAACTTTGGACAGACCCAGGGCCAGCTATGGTTTCCAGTCTTTCAGCTAAGCTAGACTAAACACATCCTGACCCCAGCTCTGTGCTGGAGATTGATGTGTATCTTCTCATCTCGCTCTTGGAAAGAACGCTGATAAGCATATTTCTTAAAATGACGAATGAAGTGGCAATCCTGGGACTTCCATGTGTTTTTTAATATGGGTATTTCAACATCATTTTGGCACAAGTGCTTACTGCTCGTTGACATTTATTTATTTAGACAGTCCCATTTTAGCTCAACGGAAGCTTCGCTACAGCAGCGCCTTTGTCCCTAAGAGAGAGTAATGACAATAGGCAGATAAAGGGAAGTCACCACATTAAACAGCATTAAGCCACTCAGTACCAGACGCATTACCGAGAGAAAAGGGGGAATGAAGAAAGGGATGAGAGTGGAGAGAAAACGACAGCGAGGCTCAGAGAAAAGAGCGAGGCAGTGACAAATCGCAGGACTAATCCGGCCTACTATAGAGGGATTAAATCGTTCTCTCGCCGCACGTTCGCCTGCTCCGTCAGACGGCAGAGGTTAAGCAGACCGCTCTCTCGCTGTCCCGATTTTCTTCTTTTCCCTCATCCCCTCAACCACCTTCTCTGCTTTCTCTCATCCGTCTAATGGCATTAGAGAGGTGGAAGTCTTTAATCGGAAGAGCAATGTAGTGAGGGGAGGCGTCTGCAGAGCGCCACACACACACGCACGCACACACGCACACACACACACACACACACACACACACACACACACACTCCAAGTGTTAGGCGGATGGAGTGTCGGCAGTGGCGGCTGGTGGAAAATGTTCTTGGTAGGGCTGTGCCACATCCAATCAATTTCAGCAAACATCCCAGAATGATTTAATGCAAACAAATTAAGGTATCAAACGCGCATTACTACTTTGCAGTTAAATATTTAACATTTATTCCAACACGAAAAAAAGCAGTAAATAACACTTTCACAAACACGTCAGGACATCTTATTTTAGTCACCCTCACAGGGAATTCAGTATAATATAATATATATAACATATAATAATATTCTGTATAATATAATAATATATATATATATCATATAATATTCTGTATAATATAATAATATATATATATCATATAATATTCTGTATAATATAATAATATATATGTCATATTCTGTCCCCGTTGTTTTAAAAAGATAAATAAGTTATTATCATGACGTCATCCAGCTAGTCAAACCTGTCTGGTGTACAGCTAGTAGAGAAGCTTCATGTACTGCTTCTCTTTCCTGCTAGTCTGCTGTCTGATTGTGAGGTCAGGCTGATCTGGGATCAGCTCTTTCAGTAGTTTCTCCTCTCAGTTCTCCTCTCAAACGGGTCTTGGAGGAGTAGTGCTCACACTGGCGCTCTCCTGTAGAGACTTCTCCTGACGAGAACGCGCAGCTTGGGGCAGGAAAAAAACTGCCCCAAGCTGAATCTATTTGAGGACGCTGATTGGCTGAATTGTATGTCACTCATTTATATCTTTACTCAGCATTGGCTAAACTGCTTTATAGACCCGCCTCTTTGGGGCAGTTTTTCCAGCGCCCCAGCCAGCTGAGACGTGCACACACAGAGAGGAAGAGCAGACAGGCAGAGAGGACAAGCAGGAAAAGCATATATTTACCGCAGATATCATATTTTACACATATTACTGGGTGATTCCATGTTTCAAAAACACAAATATTGACAATTTGTATAGTTTATTTTTATTTTAAATTTTATTTTTATTTATATTTTTATTTTTATTTTTTGTAGCTCTAGGGGGGGCGGCGCCCTAGCGCCCTCTATGGACCAGCCGCCACTGAGTGTCGGGCTAATAGATGTCAGTGTTTCTGATAATCTGATGGAGGGAAGAGATAACAGAAAGAGTCATTGATTTCCCTTGTGGCAAGTGTGTGTGTGTGTGTACGTGTGTGTGTACGTGTTGTGTACTTGTGTGTCTCATTTCAAATGGGAGGTGAGACAAATTGCCATGGGGAAAAATGAGTATCAAAATAAAAAAAAATAAAAAAATTCTAATGTTTTTCCAAATTCTTAAATGATTCTCTTATACCATTTCATATTACAGCGCTTCAATTTTAGGCTTAAATATTTCATGCATTATAATTGGGACGACATGTGTGTGATGGAGGAGTACCAGCCCCTTCTCATTCCCAGGTTGTCAAATACTGACGCTTCGTCACGCCCCTCTGCGTCTGATAACGACGCACGGGGCTTTCAAGTCACTATACAATATAAACCCTTTGGCATCATGTGATGATGTTGAATCATTAATAATGATTCCTATTCATGATATTGTTATTGTTGTACTTGTCTATTTTTTGTTTCCTTTGCAATGAGGGATTATTACCAACATTTGAAGTGCTCTCACTTTCGGTTTTTCCCCCAATTAAAGCAGATGTTGGCTTGTTTTCAACCTGTGTGAGACGTTTATTTCCCAATGGCGTCTCCGTGTTCCCCTCTGATGTGGAATTACTTTAGCTGAGTACAGTGACAACGTAACGGAGGGAAATGAAGGCCAAAACTATGTGGTATGGACTATAAAACACCAATATCTATCCATCTATGGGTGGAATTTCATAAGCAGAAAGATAATAAGGAAAATAAAAAACACCCTTTTTTTAATGCATGCATATTATTACTGTACAACGCGCACACAAAAGAAACGTGCCGCAGCATTACATAGTGCAGGATGCAACTGAAGCTCTAGTCCACACACTTTCACATTCTCACAGAGAAGTTGTCACGCACTGGAATCTTCACCTGCCTCGCGCGCTCTCTTGAAGCTGCAGATGAGAGAGATTTGTGTTTTTTTTTGCCACAACCTTCCTCCTTGCATTGAATGAGTAATGACAGGCGTGGGTGTTTACCTCGGCACACGAAAGGTTCAAGCAGACACCGGAATGCTCCTCTTTTTCTCTCTGTATTCTCGGTACTACCCCCCCCCCCCCCCCCACCCCCACCTTTCCCCGCGCTGCGGTGGTAATTGGGTATGACACGGGATCAACAGAGAGAGAGAGAGAGCGAGAGGGAGAGAGAGAGGGCGCATTCAAATGCGCTGAACGTCGTCTTCCTTTCTCTCTCTAACCTGCTGCCTCGAAGCTCCCCGGCCCGCGCTCACCGCTGTTACCGTAGCAACATCTGCGCGACCGCATCCCCCCCACCCGCGAGTCATTTCTTTTTGTATTAAGAATGGCCGCTAGTGCCCTAACGTGTGTGTGTGTGTGTGTGTGTGTGTGCGTTTGTGCGCGCAACAGCTCGACGGCGAGGCGCGTGGCAGCGGAGCGTGGCCAGCCTAACTCCGCGCTCCAAGCCAATTACACCACAGCCTCGCCTACAGAACTAACAAGCTACAGCTCAAGGAAGAATTACCCCGAGCAAAGAGAAGTGGAGCCACTCGAGTCACACTTGTTACATTAAGTCAATCAAGCACATTATTGCACACCTGGGTACACGTCAGTGTTGCTCAAAAAAGGGGGGGGGGGGGGGGGGACAAGGCTGCTGTAGTCAAACAACCGCCACGAAGAAGTCCATATAGCTTTCCTCCTGTGACAATAAGAAAAAAAAAAGGTGAATTTGAACATGTTTTAAAGAATAATTGTATGTTTTCAATGTGACATCTTTGTTTCTCATGTAGTTCCAGGCCCGAGGACAGCAGTCTTCTTCTCTTTCCTCCTAACTATATCCATTGTAGCTCCCTCAGGCTACAGGGCTGAGGACTCGCAGCCCTTTTAAAAAATCTTTCATTTAAATGTAAATTGAATCACAAATTCACAACTTTTACAAGGGCTCTGGTTCAAAATTCACCGTCAAGCCATCTGTTGCCTGGCTGTGTGCTGCCCTATACTAAACCTCACGATTTCTTCCCGTTATTAAATCCTCCGATTTGATCTCCTCTTTGGATCGGGACAAACGACACCAGTAAAAACTGCTGGTATTAATATACTGTACAGGGCCTACTTGAACGGGCCTATTCAGCGATGATGGGAATATCCTCTCAACACCACAGTACGTGCATCCTGTCCTCAGCATCTGTTCACCGTTGTCCCTCACGGACGAGCTGTAAAAACATGTTCACACACATTCCAACATTTCTTTTTGTACAATCACAATTTAGAGTTGTGACACTTAAGTCTTCAGTGCTGCTTGGTGTGGCGGTAACAGCAAGTGCGGCTGAATACGATATGTCAGAATACATGGAGGCAGCACTTCTACTGCGCAGCCAAACTAACTCAGTCGGTTACCTTGCTCTGTTTGTAGACCTGCTTCTTCAGTGTCATCGTTGTTTTTAGTGTTTCTCCCCCTCACTTCTTCATATCTTCGTGCAGGAACTCACTGTTGTGTATCGCACGGGGGAGTCGTCCGCATTACGAAGAAGAAGCCAGAGTGAACGCTCGTCTGCAATTTCTCAGTGCGGCCTCCATCATTGAGAGGAAACAACGCATTTCTCCTCACAATTCATCACTTTTAAAATGGAATGTTCTTAGCTTTAAAATTAAAGAAAGAAATAATTAAATACACATAGAAGCTGGTTGAGTAGTTCAGAAGGGGGGGAAAAAAAGCGAAGACACAAACAAGATTGACACAGGATATGAATGGTTTAATAAAATCATACATTACAGGTCTGATGGATTTAAGCCATGGCCAGGATTACCTGAGCTTTTACTCCTGCGTTGTTGAACAAAAACAACCATGAAGCTCAAAAACAATAAAACTCAATCAGTTCTTTTCAGTCAGAGACCAAAACCAGGACGGTCCCTATGCACTCCATTCATCTCGCACCTGAAATGATTTCCTTGTTTTTCAACCCAACCAAAGGAAGCAGAGGACGTTAAGTGAATTCCTGAATATGGAGGACTGACCCTGAGTGGATCTTTACAGCCCACATCTTAGAAAGACTTTCTCCTGAATGACTGAATTGAAAGTGCACCACGAATCTAATAAGCATACTCATTTCTCTTTCAAAAGCTTCCTTGTAAAATGTAGCGGTGCAGAGCAACAGTAGCATCCTTTACCGGATGATACCGCATGATAAATACCATAATGAGAATGTTTTTAAAACAAAAGCATGCCGACAGCAAATCCACTCTCTCGTAATTCAAAAACAGGAAAGCGACAAGTGCCGCTCTTAGTGCCAAAGTAAAAGCCTACGTCGGATAACTGTTCTGCCCTTTTCCTCCCTCTCGTCATCCGTGGTTGACCAGCAGGTTCTAAGAAAAGAACAAAATAAAGAGGAAAGAAAGAATAGAGAATTAGTCCATCTGCACTCTGGCCACCCCCTCCGACCTTTGAGATGCTCTTAGGAGCAAGGACAGGCATGTTTAGAGGATACTTTCCCAGCTTTAACCGAACACAACTGAAAGGTCAGCGCTGCTAATAGTAGAGATTATCTCAGTAATGGAGAGGAGTGAACCTGTTGACTGATGTTCAGAGGCTTTTTCATGCTGCAGCAAATTGCAACTGGAGGTGGACAAGATGAGAATTTTCCCTCTTGCTTACCCTCAACTTGTAACCGTCTGTGTTGGTGCAGTCTGGGTTTGTTTGTACAAAGACTGTTCCCCTTGACGAATTAAATCATTTGAAGTTTTTTGACCAATGCACTAGAAGTTTGGGCAAGGACATTCAAATTACTATTATTAATAACTTACAGAAATATGTTGTGTTAAGTCCACCTTCTTCTACTTCCCCTCTGTCGGTCACGCTGTCTACACACATAGCGAGCAACCCGGCGCTCGGTCCTCCTTTCTCTGTAATTGTCTCGGTTAAAAGTCAAAATGCATTGAAAGAAAGATGGATCTATATTTGTTAGAGTTGGGGCTTTTCCAAAAAAAATAAACAAAATGGAATTGCTTTCTAAGAAAAATCTCTCTGAATGAAAATTGTAATTCAAAGTCTGTACGAGCGCCATTTAATGTTGTGTGTCACAGTTGTTTAGACTGTTATCCCAAAGTAGTCACACACAGAAGCAAAAGTGTCCCTCGTTGTGTGTTCATGGTGGTGGCTACGCAGCCATTGACATTACATGACTACAATTTCATTGTCTATATCTGTACAATTTGTTTTAAGCATGAAAAAAAAAGAGTAACCGACATGTCGTCTTTCTGTTTCAAAATAAAAGCTCTCTAGTGTTTTTTTGTGGACTGAATCCCTTCATTTTATTTGCAGGACAGTGTTGTTGCCATTATTAAAAGGCAAACTTTCAGGAGAAAGAAAGAGCCGGCAGTAGCGAGCAGCAACACTGTGCGGAGATCATACGCTATCGAGCAACAGTTCAGCGAGATGGCAGTGTGGCCCGGGGCGTTATTATGCACGAGATCCACCCAAAACCCATTTCAAATAAATTCAGGCAAATACTCGTCGGTGCTCTCTGAACAGCCTAGCATTCAGTTCATGTACGGGGGATGTACAACGACCTCCAAGAGAGCTATAGCCTACTTACTTGAAAACAGCTCTGTGCAATTGATCCAAGCAGTGGAACCTCCCATCTTTCAACCGAAGATCAATGAGGTCCTTGAAACCCTAGCACTTCATCACCCTGAGAGAACACAACAGGTCTGACACCGTGATTCCAAGCTACAGTGTACGACCTCATCTTAAATACTGTGAGGGGGGCTTCACCCATGAAATGGCCATGATCAATTAACACCTTGAAATCCTGGCAAGACGTTCCTGAGAGAGAGAGAGAGAGACGGCATATCGAGACAAGGCGATTAGCAGCCAATTGGAGTAGAGCTTTGACACCATGCAGACCTATTCCGATAACCTTGGAGTTCAACCTATCAAAATGATCGATAAAAGCTGGGTGATATACCTCGTTAGTGTGATGGTCTCAACAGAACGTATCGAGTTATAGATTAAGAAGTGGACGCTCATGGGTGTTTAAAAGTCGGTGTTTGGCCTTCAATGAGAAGGTCAATAAACTCTTTGAAGCCTTATTAGTTATTACTTATGTTTTCCAAGACAGCCAATATCTAAAACGATGGCTCCTAGGTGTGATTATATAAGCTGATTACCAAAGAAAAGACTCATCCCCGACTACTTGGTCCGTTTTTCGGACGCAGATGTGATGCATTCAGCTCCAGACACAAATGCGGCGCCTCTCTCATTACCGCATATTCCTTTAAGGAGAGATCATGCAAATAACTGCTGGAAACATGGCAACAGAGTGTGATTATAATTCCGCTGGATTTATTGAGGTCAAGCCATGTGTGACGATCAAGTTTGTGAAGAAAATTCTCCGTCGCTGAAAGGCAGGCTTAACAATAGCACAGACGGGTTGTGCCAGAAAGGGATTAACCTTTAGTCTGCCAGAAACCAAAACAACACCAGTCACAGGGTGAGCACACCCCAAATCTATCTCCAGATACGTGTTGTTCGTTAGTTAAGTTAGCTAGCAAGACTAAGAGTCTACAGCCACGTTAGCGACTACTGCTAATTAGCACGAAACAGAAACAGCTGATGGGAATGTGCTATTTTCCTTGAACCACAAATGTCAACCATGTGGTGTCGTTAGAGGAAACGTAATGGGGATCACCTCAGTCATGAGGACACGCTGTCTTATAGCCAGGACATTCTGTAGAACATGTAGTGCCAATCTAGTGGAAGATGATAGTGTGAACTTTGACTTGCTAGTGGCACTACATGAAAAGCCACCAGTAAAGTAATTAAGATTCATCCTCTGGGCATCACGGATCTCTGTAGGGGAATTCTTGGCCATCCATCCAAGAAATGTCAAGACATTTCACCAAAAAGCTTTTATAACCTCGTGTTATCGGGGGATCGCCAACAGCTCATCCTTGTCGGTACACATTTGTCATGGCAATCCATCCAATAGTTTGTAGAGATGTTTCAGTTCACCAATCACCATTAAACCATTAGCATAGTTAAAGATACATTACAGTCATTTAGCAGACGCTTTTATCCAAAGCGATTTACAATTCAGATTCTATCACACAGCTACGGGAGCCGTTTTGGGGTTAAGTGTCTTGCTCAAGGACACATCGACATATAGCGGAACCGGGGATCGAACCGCCGATCCTCTGATTGAAGGACGGCTCTGCTCTCCACTTATCCACAGCATGATGATACATGAAGTGATACAAATATTGACTTGTACATAATTAGAGACATATTCTTCCAAAGAGGACCAATAATAATAATCATGACAATATCTGATTATGTTGTATCAAAAAACAAAGGGGGGGAATCTTGTGGTTCATAAACTTTAATTGACTGTGAAGTCACTACAGGCTGCAGCTACACTCTTCATAAGAGATTAACAGATTTATGATGCCTGCTGCTTTCTCTTCACAAGTTGGGGTGGCCCGGGTATACTTTGTACCCTTTGTGTGTCCTGCTCTGTCACCAGAGCTCTTTTTCATTTCCCACACAGTTTGTTTGACTCCTATCGTATTCGATCTTAAGACTGTAATGTTACAATTTAGTCACCAGCAGTCTTTATCTAATGGAACAGAAGTGTGGCTGAATCAAGATCCCTGTTATTTCTTTTCTGAGCTGCGATGTCAGACAGTCACACTACTGTTCCTAATGCTGCGATAGGGTACCCAGTGTCAGGCGGTCCAACGCTTCGGGATGGCCTGGAATATCTCTACAAATATTGGATGACTTGCCATGAAAGTTTGTGCAGACATTAATGGTCCCCGGATGACAAATTGTCATGACTTTGATGATCCCCTGACTTTTCCTCTATAGCGCCATTATGAGCTTGACATTTTCCGTTTTGAATTAATTGTCTCAACAACTCTATTGCAAGGTTGGCGATGACATTTGGTGCAGATTCATGTCCCCCCCCAGAACAGAAAGTTGTAATAACTTTGGTGATTCTCTGACTTTTTATCTGGCACCATCATCAGGTCACATTTTTTACATTGTCCATTACTTTAAATAATGATCAAATACCTGCCAAACTAATGACCTTTCCATCAGCCTCAGTTGTACCTTTTGTTCACTGATGATTTGCAAATGTTAGCAGCAGACTGAACTCAGATGGTGAAGAGGGTAAACATCAGCATTTCAGCATGTTGTGATTAAGAGCACGTTAGCAGGCTGACATTAGAATTGAGCTCTCAAAGCACCACTGTGCCTCCGTACAGCCCCAAAGAGCCACGAGCATGGGTGTAGACTGTTAGTGCTACATGTCCCGAAACAACTCTCCTTGGTCCCCCAAAGTCGATCCCTATTTTAGAAAAACCACTTGGGCTCCGATGTCTACGAAGGTTAAACCTGGGTGTAATATTTGACAGTGACCTTTCGTTTGAAAAGCAGGTTGCACGGATCGTTCAATCGTGTTTTTATCAGCTGAGAGGCATCTCAAAAATCAGGTCTTTTCTCAGTCAACCCGATCTCGAGAAGGTCATTCATGCTTGTATTTCATCTCGGTTCGATTATTGTAATTCTTCGTACGCAGGGTAAATAAAAAGAAACACGCCTTAAGCTGGTACAAAACAGAAGATAAGATCATATCAGTCCTGTTGTAGCCTCCCATTACTGGCCAAGTTTCTACCGATTGTCATTGACGTCAGTGTATTGTGTTGCAGAGATATCTACTGAGATGTGCGTGCTAACCAGCAGCTAGCCCCGGCCCGTCCTGTCTTGCAATGACCTCGATGTTCCTGGAGAGGGGATAGAGAGTCACTGTAGCATTAAATCCAAAGTGGCAGAAACGAGACAATGCCCGGCACACTCGCAGTTCCCAGTTGCCGGGATGCTTTTTTTTTTTTAAACTGATGACATTTAGGTGGCATGGATGCCTATTTCTTTGGAGCGTGTGGTCTTACACATTAAACCTGTAATGCGAGCAGATCGTTATATTTTCAACATGTCTTTGCCTTCTATGTTTTTTTTTTTAATATTACTTGTGGGTATTTTCTCTCCATTTTAACATTCGATTTTATTAAAGTCCTTTCAATTAAGTTTGTTTTTTAACCATGTTAAAGCACTTGTAACTCTTGACATCCCACCATTTGATCTACAGCGTTTGGAAAACTGAAGGTGAATTAAGGCGCTTTTTTATTTAAAAAAAAATGGATTTATAAAGTGAAAACTTTGAATGCATGCCTTTAACACTGGCAGATATTTCAATTTGTATGTTTTCTTGGATTAAGATTATTAATCCATGGTTTGTTACTATACAATAAAGCTAACACTAGAAGCTTTGGTGTGCCAGTCACAAATCGATGAGGCTCAGCCCTGCTTGGCTTTAGAGGCTGGACAGCAGCAGGGAGGAGGGCTGTTTGAGAATTACAACTGGTCCCACTGAAGTCCTTTAGAGACCCATGTGGAACGATGCACTGAGCTAGACGAGGTGCATTGACCGGTAGCCAGCCGGCATGTATGTACTGCATGTGTGTGCATGTGTGTGTGTGTGTGTGTAGAGAGAGCATGGTATCTGTTCTAAGCACGGCAGAGTTCCCTCCAGCTGTGAAATTCAAACCATTCAAACCACAGAGAGACTCACAGAGCAGGGTGATCAATACGGCTCCCCCCTCCTCAGTCCTCTCATCTCATCCCTCTGATTTCCTCTTTACCTTCCCTTCTCTTCCCAATCTTCTGCGCCAACATATCATCGCTTCTCCTCTCATCCACTCCTCTACCCATCGCCTTCCTTTTCTGCTCTATTCCGCACTTCACTGGGTACAAGTAGTAGGTGTTTACGTATAGAACAATGACAAAGGCAAACCCTGAGAACATGCTTCTCTTCTTCCTTAAGATTTGATTTAATTAGCCTCACTGAACACTCTAGTACCGGAGGTTTTGACATGTGAGAATCACAATGTGTGGGCCGCAATGTCTCGGGTTCACCTATCTGCTCAGACTGTTGTTCTTACTTCTATGTGTATCACTGGCAGTCTTTAATTACCTACAACGTAAACCTCGTCAAAAGCATACCTGATATAAAAATGGTCTTTGCAGCAAAATCCTATGCATCATATGTAATTTCCAACGTTGAGAATGAACTATGAACCCCAGCATTTGAGCCAACACGGACAGGAAGTTGTGCTCGGGTAAATGGACATTTTTCTACAATTCTCCATGACAACTGGGTGAACTTTACCTGCTTATGTAAATCTTAATATGGTTGAAAGGGGGTCTCGTTTATAAAACGGTGCGTAGGATCCACACTAAATGTTTGAAAGGAGGAAATGCATGTAAGCCCCAAAAAAAATTCAGATTCATAAAACCTAGCATACGCCTGCCAGCGTGATTAATGGGTTTGTTTCATATATATATATATATATATATATATATATATAAACGGGTAATGCACACGAAGAAAGTTAGAAAAATGTCCGTGTTACAATGCTGGAGATGGAGGGGGATGTGACTGGGTTCCACTGACAAAGATCATTTCAGACTACCAAGATAATCAGCTTTCTCTGCTCCTATCAAACATACAGGAACTAGGAGAGCAACTAATGACTAATGAATATTTATATTATCAAGTAATCTGCAATTATTCTTTCAATTAATCAATCTGTCCAAAACCCAAAGTTATTAAATTTACGATGATATAAAACGTAGCAAATGCTCACATTTGAGAAGCAGGAAACCTGTTTAGAATTTTTGTTTGATTAATTAACTTAACGATGACGGCATTCTAAAGTATTAACCTGTGCTAGTGAGGATACTCATGAAGGAGAATGCAACTTGGTCCGTGCAAAACAGACGCCAGCAAAAGTAATTAGTACTGCGACAGGTTCTGAAAATGCTGTGTACACTTTTACTGTATATAAAGAAAAACTCTCAACTCAGCCCACTAACGAACTAATGGATTTCCCACCTGCTGCTCTAATTGAAGATCCATCCAGAGTTCAAGCAGTCACGCACTAAGAAGTCTTGCTGGGGTTACACCACGCTGCCTCCCAGATAGCGCGTTGGGTATCTGGGCTTTTACAACGAGCCTATTTTCATTAAACGTGGCACCGGCCAGCAGATCACAGAGACAGAGTGAGGGGAGTGGGGGAGAGAAGAAGAGGGACAGGGGCCGAACACAGTAGGAGATAGAAGAAGAAAAAAACTAACAACAAACAGAAAGTCAGGAGAGGTAGACGAGCAGCAGAAGTCTGCCTGTTCTCCATTCTGCCTGACCCAGCTTGGGAGCCTTGACTCAATTGGAAATCCATTTTATCTGATGACTGGCAGGTAATTGGGGCTCCCAGCTGATGGGCCTGACCACTCCGCTGCTGAGGGATGGAGGCGTGGAGGGGGAATGCGGAGGAGAACATATACTGCAAAGATTGTCTCCAGTTCATTTCAGGCTACATAGATACTCAGCTGCCTCCACAACTAAAGCAGAACTTCATTATCAATTGATACGTTCATTATTTTTTCATAAAAAGTCCAAAACCCAAAGCTATTCAATTAAAAAAAAGATAGAAAATACAAGAAAAGCAGCAAATCCTTATGCAGACAAGTAGGAATGGTGAGAAGGGCGATGGTATCGGCCTTTCTTTCAGACGCCTCAATGGAAAAATCCTAACGGCTTTTTGTTTAGGGAACCAGTATGATGCCAACTTCCAGCTTGGCCCACTAATAACACATCATCGTTGCAGCGCTCCATACCTGACCGCAAACTAAAGTGAAACAAACTGGAAAAGTCGATTGTGATTCATACCGTCGTAGGCCTCAAAAATTGCATCGGCCACCTCGATGACTTTGCGAACGCTCCTACGCACAACGTGTTGAAACCAGTTGCAATGCTTCATCTATCCACTGATCATGGAAGCTGCCAAGCTGCTTTCGCTGCCATCAGACTGCTGTCGTGTGACCATTTTACTTCATGGTGATCATTTTTATTGACCCAGAGTGGCGGAAATTAGCTGTTCTTATCATACTTGATAAAAAAATGTGTGCTTCCCAGACAGAGCATACTTTAACTGAAGCGCTAGTAGCACATTAACATTCAACCAATTGCCTAAACTTGTATTCTCTCTACTGCCCATCAGGGGGCGACTCCACTAGTTGCGAAAAGTCGTCCGATTGTATAGAAGTATATGAGAAAATGACAACTTCTCACTTGATTTATTACCTCAGTGAACATTGTAAACATGAGTTTATGGTCTCAATCTCTAGTTTCAAGTCTTGTTTAATACAGCATGATGTTCATTCAATAAATGATTAGAGTAAAATAGACCATAAAGTGGAGTATGCTTTAGGGCAGGCTCACTGTGATCGGCAGGTTGCTATTGCTACCAGAGCCGTGTACGGCATCTTTACGTCACTCCTCCACAGTCCAAATATGGTCACATCCGTTCACTGGTTGCAAAAAAAACAAGATGGCGACGACCAAAATGCTGAACTCGAGGCTTCAGAACCGCAGTTCACAAACCAATGGATGACATTACGATGACTTCGTCCACTTCTTAAATACAGTCTATGGTTAACACACTGAATTAAAGGGTGAACATGGTAATCAACATACAGTACCTGGAAATGTTAAAGGTTATACCCGCTAAAGCTTTATGTTGTCACTGTGAGCATGTTAGCATGCTGATATTAGCAGTTAGCTCAAAGCACCGCTGTGCCTATATGTACAGCCTAACAGAGGCACTAGCATGGCTGTGGGGTCTTCGTCTTGATACGTTACTGAGAAGAGTTGTGATAGGCATACGTATACTTTTGTGTTCAAAGCACTATATAGCCGGGGGGTAAAGCAGATATACTAACCTGAGGCTAACTGCAGGGCAACACTTTGAATTATATCAACTGGAAGCACAGATGAAGATATTTCGATTTTACTGGACAAAACCACCCACCACAAATGACACATAAATGAATCGTTGTTTTCGTGCAATGCAAATACGCAGCTGCCTTTGGTACATTGGCTTGACAAAGAATTGTAAATAACTGGAGTACCACTATAAACAAGAAAGAACTTGTCAACACAGCTCTGAGAGAAAACAATGACACAATGGCATTTATTTATTTACAAAAAGTCCAAAGAAAGAGAGAGAGAGAGAGAGAGAGAGAGAGAGAGCGAGATAAATAAATCGATCTCTTTGGGAGTACATGGTGTGAATTGGAGAGCAATCACAAAGGAGAGGCAGGCCTCGACTCATAAAGAAAAAGAGGAGGTGGGGTAGACGGACGAATTGAGTGACAACGGGACACAAAAGAGAGGCTGGTATAAAGTGGACTGTTCCGATAATGTCGCGGGCTGCTTTGAGGCACTGAAAAAAAAAAAACGCCAGTCAAAAAGCCACCTAAACGCCCCGCTGCTGTCCTCTCTTATCCCAGCTGGTGGTCTTGGTTCCACAAAGCCTCTTGCTAAGCGCGCCAGAGAGGGGGCGATAAAATGCTTACCAGAATATTGGTGTGAAATGCGCCTGGGAAAAAAAAACAACAACAACCGAGTGTGTCAATTGCTTATGCAGCCGAGGGCGGCTTTCAACGGAAACACAATACAAGGGCTGTGTTGAATTATTATCGGGACCCCCCCGCCAGAGAACGCAGAAAGAAGGAGAGGGGGGCAGGGGGTCTCGTGTCGCGAGCCGACAGGCGTGGTGGCGCTCAGAAAGGTCAGCGAGGTGTACAAAAGCTGGTGAAAACGCCTCTCAGGAGGCAATTGCGAGTGCCCTCGACTCTTAAACCCCCCCCCCCCCCCCCGACTCGTCCCTCGTTTGAAAGCTCTGAGGCGTCTGAGGGCCACCGGGGGCCACGAGGCAGATAAAAGAGGAAGCAGAGGCTCTGGATTTGGCTCGATGTGGCGTTCGATCGAACACTGCGGCGCAACAAAAGACAGGGAGAGTAAAAAAATGGGGGAGGGAGCGAGAGAAAGGAAGGATGGGGGCGGAAAAGAAAAAGTAAGAGAAAGTTCCATGTGTATTCATTGTCAAAGACGGTAAAAGTTGAATTTCTTTGCTAGAAGAAGAGTGAGGTTGTGATCATTTCTTATGAAAGGTTTGAGATGTGGGTCTTTTAAACCCCTCAGCTTTCCATCTCAGTTTGTACATTTTTCCCCCCAAAACTTAAAGAGAAAAAAGAAAGAAAGCCTAATTCACTACCTAAATACTTAAATGTACCGGGGTGTTATTTCACCGGAGTGCTGAATGGCTAGATTAGAAAATATAACCCACAGAGCACACAATACGAGACAGACGAGCAACAAAAGAAGAGAAAAAAAGAGCGAGAGCAGATAATGACGCTCGCCGGTGATTGGTTGTGATCGGCTGTACAATGATCAATGCTGGCGTTGAAAGGAGGCAACGATGATGGTTGATGACAGATGACAGAGGGAACAACTGCCAACAGTATGAAAATGAAATCAATAAGTCAACTGCAGAGCAGGGAGAGAGAGAGAGAGAGAGAGAGAGAGAGAGAGAGAGAGAGAGAGAGAGAGAGAGAGAGAGAGAGAGAGAGAGAGAGAGAGAGAGAGAGAGAGAGAAGACAAGAGAGACAAAGAGAGGGGAGTCGACACATAGGAAAGAGGAAAAAAAGAGCCGCAGACAGACGAAGGAGCTCGATGAAAGGTGTTGGTTTAAAGGAAGCAGAGGCAGAAAAACTAAATTGACAGATGAAGGAAGATGCATTAAAGATAGATAAAAAAGAGACTACAGCGAAAACAAACTGACGAAGAAAATCAGATAAACCAACTGCCAAAAACTTTTCCCAACAAACCGCTGGAGCTGATTGTAAGTGTACTTGAGTGTGTGGTATGTATGCATGTTTTGGGCTATTTTTTCATACAGATATCCGATATCGCAGAAAATAAATTGCAATGTCAGTTTTTTTTTTCAATATTGTGCAGCCATAATATATGTTTGACACATTCTCTCAGCTTCCTCACAGAATCAACCTCCTTCATTATGGGCGCTTCGACACCAGGCGGCAACCTCCGGTTCTGCCGAGTGAAGCCGATGCGGAAGTGCCTTAAACGTGCATTCTCTCTACTGACCAGCAGGAGGCGACTCCTCTGGTTGTATAGAAGTCTATGAGAAAATAACTCTACTTCTCTCTTGATTTATTCCCTCAGTAAACATTGTAAACATGAGTTTATGGTCTCAATCTCTAGTTTCAAGTCTTCTTCAACACAGCGTGATGTAGAGTCAAATAGACCATGAAGCAGGGTATGCTTTAGGGCGGGCTTACTGTGATTGACAGGTCGCTGCCACGACCAGAGCCATATACGGTGTCTCTACCTCACTCCTCCGTATTCCAAATATGGTAACTTCTGTTCATTGGTTGTGAAAAAAAAAACATGGCGACGGCCGTAATCCAAGATGGCGACGGCGATTTTCTTTTTTGAAAACAGTGACAGCTCTGCTGCATTCATTGTTTTCCATCTGAGCCCCCGCACTGGCAGCATCTCGACGCCAATCAGAACATCAAAGCTCCACATAAGCAGCAATATTATCCGTGGATCGGTGCAACCATCAACTGTTCCTTGACCTCCCGTCTGTACGATATGTCCGTGATGCGTACGTGCCGCAGGAATGGCACATGAGCCGGTGACTTGTGCGCTTAAAAATGGCCACGTACGCAATGTTCAATGCACTACGCACCTTAGAATGACGGTACAACAATAGAGTGGTGCAGGGATGACGTATTGACCCCAGAAGTTAGCGTTGCCCTGATTCCCTCGACGGAATTTTCTCATTGGATTTTGGATTATTGCAGAAAATAAACTCCGTGGCAAACAAATGCTCTTGATACTTTCACGTTTCTTTTCGCATACGGACACCACTTTGATGATTTTTGAAGTTGTGAAGGCAGACACGTCGGCCTGATGACGTTTTCTAGACTCATTCAGACACTTTCAAGTCTCTTGAGCTCGTGTTAACCTCACACCGAGACGATGGAACCAGAAGTGCAAAAATGCTAATTTTCCAGGTTTTCGGACTCGTTCCCGCAGCACTTTATAATCCATTACAGCTAATTATCTTGTTGACAAACACAACTTGTTGGGAAAAAAAAATGAAAGATGAACAACGTCCTTGGTACTACTCCACTTCCAAGTATCCAAAACACACACATGGGAAATAAAACTTCATCAATAGACCTTCATCACTGCTCTAAGCATTTGCACCGCTGTGTTCTGGCAAGTCTTAAGTCAACTTTTGTTCAACACTGTGAGCTTGGCTGGAAAAGAAATAAAGCAAAGATTATTCCTTCAAGCTTTTTCTTTTCTTGTCTGAAGGCAGTCACAGCTAATGAGGCACAAACAGACCTTCAGCTGAGAGCAGAAGAGAATGACTCAAATGTGCTCCAAATGAACGTTACCTTTGTTTGTTTTTTTGGAATTGATTCGACGCCTTTGCAAAAAACGGTGGTAAACTACTACTGAACAATTTGTTAAGATTCAAGATTTTCATTCCCGTTTTCTCCAGTGGGCAGGAAGTCACGCTGGGTTAAAGCACAGCCACAAATAGAATGTCAAAGGATACAAAAAAAAAGTGCTATCTGCTCCGCGGTGAATCAACTTTGTAGAAAAGTTCTGCACTTTGAAAGAAGATATAAAAACGCTGCAAGACTTTAGCCCCAATTAAAGCAACCTACTCTAATTTAGGAGCTTGGTGTGAAACCCCCACGCATGAGTGAGTGTTTAATCTGAGACGGGTTCTCTCCGAACAAATATCAAAATTGGGGGAAACTGTTCCTTAATTAGGCCTAGTTTAAAGAAAGCTACAAGACACTTTGTAATATTTATTCATGCATACCAATGAGGTGAACGTGGAGTTTGACTACTTCTGCGCTTCATGAGTTTTGTGTCAAAAATTGAGGAGTACGTCAGTGAAAGTGTGTGTGTGTGTGTGTGTGGTCAGTAGCAGGTCCAGCAAGCAGCTGAAACCGCTCATTCTTCTTCATTAGTGTTGACTGCTGAGGGGCCCACCATCTATTCCTCCCTCTGCATCTTTAACATCCTCCGTCCATCTCTAACCCTTCCTCCATAACCACTTACCGTGTCTTCACGGCATCCACCCATCTTCCCTTTTTACCTCCCCGATGCTCACCCTTTTCTCCCAGCATCCTCTCCCTCGAGACATGAGCCTCGTGCCCCTTCCCTCTTTTCTCTCCCCTCTAGCGCATCTGTCCAAGTCTTTCTCCTCCATATTTTTCCCCATCATCCCTCCACCTCTGTTCTTCAACTGTCCACCTCCTCTTCTTCATCACTTTCTCCTCACATCTCCCCCATTTCCTCACCATCGCTTCTCCAATTGCTGTTTTTCAAAGCCCAACTGCCTTTCTTCCCCTCATATCTTTCTCCTCTTCCTTCCTCGCATTCACTCCTCCGGGTTATTTTCTTGTAATTTCTTCTCAGCTCATCACAAGGTTCATCTCTCCCTTTTCCCTTAACTCTCTCGCTCTCTTTCATTCGGCCCGTAGAAGGAAGTCCGCTCCATTATTTGTTTCATAAACTGATCAACAGCTTCTGCCAGTCTTTAATCTCAGCCTTCTCTTCGGACCTAATCGCTTCTTCTCTCGCTGTGCCCTCTTGTCACGCTTTAGTGCTCCCTTCCTCTGCTTCCTATCTATTTTTTCCTCTTTTCTATGTCCAGTGTTTCTCAAGGCCTTTCCGTTCATGTCTTATCGGCCTCTCATATCTACCTCTATGTAACAGTTTCTAGAGCTCTGGTTATCTACAACATGAGCTTTTTTACTTCCTCAAAGCCTTGTCTTTGTATTTCTTCCTTCAGTTTGTTTGTCTACATTTTGATCTGCCGGCAGAGAAGCTGAGCTGCTGTGATCTTTGTACCGGCGTGACTCCCGTTCAATCAACAATAAAACTGAAGGTAAGAGGAAAAAAAAAAGAGAAATCAATAGCAGGTTTTATACCGCTGTGATTCACTGGCTCTGTGAGAGTCAGTTTGCATACATATTGGCAACAGATCCAGATGTATTATCAGTATTGTCAATGGGGTTTTCCTCTGAGAATGGGCTTATCAAAACTTGATGAAACTATTTTCTCTCTTCCCTTATCTTCTGGTGCGCCGTCCACCGGGAATCATACGTGCGCACTAAGCCCGCCTCGGTAACAGCACACGGGCTCCTGGACAACAGGCTGGCCATTTCAAATCACAACCGTGCTCCGAAAAACAGTTCCAAACCAAGTGAGAGGGACAGAATATTGCAAACACTTCTCAGCACATAATTGCAATGCAGTACATCCGTCGATACCACCGACATCAGAGATGTGCCAAAGGTAATCAATTAGAGCGACTTTTTCTGTCGTTTTGTTCCGTCTACCAAACAGCAAACTAAAAAGTTTGCCCGGTGTCGTCTTTACAATGACATTTACATTTATGGAACATAATGGATTTATAACCTAGAACCTTCATAAAAGATTCACTGTAAGGCTGTCAGGCTGTATTTTGTTCTTTTGTACAGGTGGTGGCTCATAACTTTTCCTTTTCTTTCTAATGTAAGGTTTAGCCGGATTTGAACTGTGATTAGGGAGAAAATTCTACCACTCTTGAGTAAAGCTCCGTCTTAACACGGCACTTAATGAATCCGTTAAGTGGCATCTGATGGACAGCAGACATGACATGTCGTCAGTCAACACTCCTCCGCTATTCGTACCAGGCCCCGGATGGTAATGACTGTCAGCGGCTGAACAGGCCAACAAGCTGAATCATTAGCTGAGTACAAGAGAGGGGAATTAAAAGGTGTAAATGAATGCCTCTCACGCAGGAGAGGGACAGTCAATCTTAATGCACTGGGTACTTTTGGAGAACGGGTTAGAGTGCGATAGCTGACAAAGCTGACATCTCATCAGCAAGTCCTCCTCCTCCTCCCTATTGCATCTCGTTGAGGCCGTCGGGGAGCGGGGAGTTCAGCAACTCGGACATCTTACAGGGAGCACATAGGGAAGGAGAGACTACAAAACACAAGTGTAAATCTGTAATAAATCAATAAAACAGATAACACACATGCGCTCCGGAGCAACAAAAACAATATTCTATATTATACTTTTTCATCTTACCTGTAGTGCTATTTATTGATCTAGAATGTCTAATCCAATCTAAAATGCATTTGAAAAACTCAACAGAATTTCCCTCCAGAATTCATCACCTGTAAACTTAAGATAATCTACAGACCTCGTTGTGAGCAGGGGCTCAAAACTTTCCCCGATTTCCCCGATAAGGCTTAATTTGTGCGTTGACATTGGCGGGACCAAAGCGGGTCCTAATTCCATTGTCCCAAATTGAAGCAATCCACAGACAGAAGAGAAACAACAGGGAAGGGGCAGTCAACAGCTGTTTCTACGTGCCTCCCACAGCTGATTGTAGAGAATCGCTCATACATTCTAAATATATCCAGCCTCTGATAGCCCTACGTTC
The DNA here is from genome assembly GCA_032191485.1 of Leptoclinus maculatus. NCBI lineage: Eukaryota > Metazoa > Chordata > Actinopteri > Perciformes > Stichaeidae > Leptoclinus > Leptoclinus maculatus. Next base: position 34,117 of record JAVDOI010000072.1, on the reverse strand, counting down.
TTATGTGAGGGCTCTGATTAATAAATGGAGGTCCATTCTTTGATTTTGGCCATGTTGAATAGTCGACTATTCAGGCTCACCCCTATTGAAAACACATACTTTCAAATCTTTTCAATCAACCTGCTGCTCCCCAGCACTTTTCTCTCTGGTTGCTTCAGTTTCTCTACCTCTCTCGCCTGACAGGCAGCTTTTAACTTGAGGAGTAACTCCCTTGGTATTAGACCTCAAAGCCAGACATGTCTGTACTCCACAGCAGGGCATCGGATATATATGCGTGTGTGTGTGTGTGTGTGTGTGTGTGTAGTTGGCCTTGCTGAAGGAGAAAATAACATTTAAAGTTCCTGAGGTTTCAACTGTACAGCTGGCCAGATCCCGACCTCGCTGTAATTCCACATACAGTATACGTCTGTGTTTCGGAGATGCCGCTTGTAGCACTCATCTGTTTCTCTAAATCTCTTTTTACTCGCTGTATATCCTTCACCTGCTCTGTCTCCTCTCCACTCAGGTGTTTTCTCCATCCTTTCCAAATCTCTTTTTATATCTCTCTGTCACGGTTTCCCTCTCTTCTCCCCTTCTCTTCACTGGGAGCCGATCGGCATCAGAGCCAGGCTTTTCTCTGAGATTGGCACTAAATGACTGCAGAATCCTGCCGGGCATATAGTCAGTGTGTTTCGCGTGTTCACATCTGAGAGTGCAGATAAATGACTGCAGAATCCCACCGAGCGTCTGGACGGTGTGTATGCGTTACATGTAGCGTTGCCCACGTCAGGCTCAGCCTCCCAGAGGATAATGACCAGAAGTCGTCTGCTCGGTCTCCGCGGGCTCTGTGGGATCCTCCCCTCATTTGACATCAGAGACACACGCATGTAAACAAGCGCGCATAAAGACGGCAGCGTAACCCAGCAGGAAGACGTCTGTGATACGCAGGCCTGTCCGCTGACCCGCTGTGACACTGATCAAAACACATCACAGTCGCTTCTGTCGAGTCGGGAAAGACAAAACAAAACAAAACTGGACCACATTTAGTCCCGATAATGTCATCTCTCGCTCGTTTAAAAAGCTGAGGAATGAAGGGACATCATTCGTTTTGCTTTCTCCCGTCAGAAGCTTTCCATTTCATTCTTACTTTTTGATTAATTAAATAAGCAGTAGGCCAATTGAAGGGATTAACACTTAAATTCGTAATACAGAAGACATCTTATATAAATAGGATGAAAACAGAAATGAAAACCAATTTTCCCCAGGCTCAAAGCGCACTGACTTTCGTTATGATGCACTCATTTAATATGCATTATAAAGAAGTACAAAATATTTCCCCAAGGTTTGTTGGACAAAATGTAATAACTTTATTTGCTGCATTTCTCTCTGCAGAAAGGAACACAGAACACAGAAAGGAAACGTAACAGGTGTGATGCTCTAAAAGTCATGTGCTGGATTCAAACGAGAGAAGAACATTTATTTATTATTAGAGTTTGTATTATTCATAATTCATCCAGTTCAATTTGAAATCTGACAATAAATATTGTTGAGATATTATTTAATTTAATCTTTATTGTATTTGACAGTCAGTTGTTGACTACATACAGACGTTTATACAACTGTTGTGAGTACATTGAAGACTTCTTTAAAACGTGGCTTTACAACACATGAAATACAGATGATGTGTCACATGGATTGTACTGAGCAAACGCACCCTTGAATAGAATGTTAAGCAAGAAGCAGCTCTGGAGTATAAAGAATGAAACCAATGTGGCTGAGGTGGCGACCAATAAACAGCAACTGGAAACATCTTTTTTTTTTTTCTTTTTTGCTGACAGAGAAAAAGTAAAAAAAAAAAATATATATATATATATATATATATATATATATATATTTTTTTTTTTTGTGAATTAATTATTATTTTTTATTTTTTTGTGAATTCATTTTTCTTTTTTGTGAATTAATTATCAATTTTTTTTTTGGTGATCTTATTTTTTATTTTTTTGCTGGCGTGAATGGGCTTCCATAGCTTATTGGTCGCCACCTCAGCCACATTGGTTTCATTCTTTATACTCCAGAGCTTCAAGGGTGCGTTTGCTCAGTACAATCCATGTGAAACATCATCTGTATTTCATGTGTTGTAAAGCCACGTTTTAAAGAAGTCTTCAATGTACTCACAATCCATTCATATGTCATAGCTGCTTCTATGACTGTTGTGTTAAAGTATCTCATAATTTCGACTTTCTATAGCAACTGGAAAAATCTGGTCAGTGTTATGGTTACAGATGGACGCACCAAAAGTTTTTTTTTTTTTTTTTGCTGGTGGAAAAAAAGTAAAATAAAAAAAATAAAAAATTATTGGAATTATTATTATTTATTTTGTGGGTGGATTTTTTTTCTTTTCTTTTTTTTTAAGTTACTATTTTTTTTTGTGATCTTATTTTTAAATTTTTTTTTTTAGTGATCTTTTTTTTTTTGCTGCGGGAATGGGCTTCCATAGTAGCTGATAAGAGAGCTAACGTTAGCTATATGTTAGCAAGCTACTGTAGTTAGCTGAGGCACTTGCAAACCTAATACTGCATAGCTTTCCGATGTATACAAGTTCCACTATAACACAAGTTATAACACAAGCTGATCTGGTATTGGATACCCATATTTAAATAAATGACAATTTCGTATTTAAGTTTATTTGTTACATTTAGTTTTACAAAGTTAGGAAAGCAAAGTCAATCCTAATTTTGCCTAAAACATAAAAAAAACGATACCCGTCTCTTCAACACAGTGAGGCATACAGCTTATTAATTAAATACTGGTATCAGATCGGTACTCTTATCAGCTGATACCCAAAGCCCAGGTACTGGTATCAGGACTGAACAGGTTTGATTGAAGCATCCCTAGCCTGTCGCCTTAGTTTTTCGGTTCTGCGCCATTAAAAACGTAGTTCTGGGTTCTTTGCCTTGTGTGCATCCCACCACAAAGCAGCTTTTGGGCATTTTTCTGCTGGCTCTACACGGTTATTTTGTTCAACATGATGAGTTGGTGTGTCAGGCCGTAGTACATTAAGTAATCTGCTCCGTAAAAAAAACAACCAAAAAGTCATCAGTGATAACCAAATGGTGATAGCTTCTAAAGACACATAATGGAAGAAGAACTTTATAAACTTTCAACTTGGGCGAAAGTCAGGGAGATGCCTCGGGGGCTAATCAGCAGGAAAGACCTTGATGTGTAGGTTAAAGCAGACTGCAATGTAGAGCTATTCACACACCACACACACACACACCACACACACACACACACACACACACACATTGTGTATGATCTGCTGTGCTCTTTTAAAGACAGCCTTCAAAGAGTCTTCACTTCACTCCTCGTTATCTCACACCAGCTAATATGAATAAGAAGATCTTACACACGCACAGGCGCGCACAGGCGCGCACACACACACACACACACACACGCACACACACACACATTTGACATCTCATAAGTGTAGAAATACAAGAAAACAAAATTCGGCTTAGCTGTATGTATATAAAAGTGTGTTTGTGTCTGCATGGGTTTCATATAAGACAGAGACAAAGCTACAGATGCGATTGAAAGTGCACACACGTATAGGCAGCCACACACACACACACACACACACTGCACCAGAGCGGAGGAATCAAGTTTTCAGCGAGCTGATTATCACATGCTGTATTACTGTATGCCAGAGGGAAGCCTCAGTGCCCCTGAGCACCGCAGAGGAGATGTGAGCAGAGAGCACCATGAGGCAGAGTGATACGTTGTCCGGGTGCATGATTAGCAGCTACACCTTCAAATGCCTCTACTGTACAAACTTTTGGAAGGGCGAGCTTCCAAGTGCTCTGCCTCCAACTTCCCCTCCTCCACTCGCGCACTATTTGTGAATTTGTAACTTAAAACTGCTGCAGTGATGCACATACTTGAGGAGAGGAGCTCGTCTTTGCTTTTGAATAATACAGCAGTGGATCCAATTGAGGAATGTGGAATGCTGAAAGCGAACGCACAAAGGCTAAACTTTTCTGAGTGCATGTGTAAACAGCGGGTTAGTTTAAAGTTAGTTTTAAACACGGATAAAAAAAAAAGTAAAAAGTGACAGAGTTCACCTCACTTTGTTTTACTCCGTAGTTTCCCCTTCAGTGTGTCTTAAGACCGATGTGAAAAAAGTCTGAAAGCAAAATGAGCAGGAAGCTAAACACAGAGTATAAAACATATAATGTTAGGTTTTAATCTATTTTCCAAACTTATTGGAGGTTAAATGAAAAGCACAAAGCTGTGCGTTTCTTTTCACAATCCATATTTTCAACGTGTCGGATAACCTCCTCTTACCTTTTGTCAGTTTTAAGACTCCATGTATCAGTCTCCAATAACTCACACAGCTTAATGTAACAGCACAGAATAAGTAACACTTCTGTCTTGCCTGGGAATAGCTCCGTGTCATTGTGTTGTGCTATTTACAAGGTGAAACAGCAAAACAACACTGCAGGTTTAAAATCTCACTCTGCAGCTAAAATGACACCAAAGATACAGTAAAAACAAAACGGATTATATCATCAGCATCTTATGAATATTTGCTTTGATGAGGGACACGGGTTAATAGTTGAGTTTTCGAACTTAAAAAACACAAACATGAAGAGAAGCCTCGGGGTTATTCAAACACAGTTACAGTCTACGGCGCAAGATTTCTGTTAAACTCTCCTAGAATTCTAATGATGAGACGGCAGACGTCTGACCGGACGACCCCGTCTGGTTTACTTGACATTAGGTGAACCGCTTCCAGGAATTCATATTTCTCTTCAATTCAGTTTGTTCGTATTCAGAAAATATCAAAATGAATGCCTTCAGGGAAAACGTCTAGTTTTACTGCTTGTTTTTTTCCGATGACAACCTCTCTTTTTGTTTTCTCCTTTCTCACTCACTTTAAATGATTGTGTGTCTGTAAACTACCTAAAATTAGAACTGAAAGGGCGAAGAGCTGAACCGCTACTGAGGACTTTATGTCACAGCAACCCGAACTGCGTTTGCCTTTCAAACGGTGTCATTTTCAGCATTAAGCAGGAAAACAAGTTCGGTAGCGCCGAAGAACTTGGATTTCATACTTTTACATCAGACGCTCGCTCTGAAAGCCGTTTCTAATGACAAGATGTTTCTCTGTGTTAAAACCTAAAGTGACAGCACTCAAACTCCGATCAATATGATTTTTTTTGGGGGGGTCTTTAAACCCCCCCCCCCCCCCCCCCCCCCCGCCTGAATAATCGTGAGAACTTGAGAAAAATTGAATTTCTTTCTTTTACATCAGACAGTGTGCTGCTCTCTCTCCGTGGAAAACTTCAAAAGACACTACTCAGACTGGATTGTTATGTCCCCCGGCTTCTTTGAAGGGCCATGTGAAGTACAGTTTAATACAATATTATTAGCATTATTATAATAACCACGTATTTATTCTTTTTGGTTGAAAGCTGCTCTTGATATGGCTTTAGAAAGCGATCCTCATAATTACGGTGTGATCTAGGATCGGCACAGTTGTTGTATTGACCCTTATATTCCAAATCCTATCGATTTGAAAGAAGCTCTCACCTTCTTTGCAGCGTTGATACACCGCATGTATTCTTTGGCCAGGTCTGAGCACCTTAGGGTCTGGTCTCTGTTGTCCCTGTAGCAAGATAAGATCTGAGCCTGCAGGCCAAGACACACCGGGTCGGTACTGCGAGACCTGCAAAACACACAAACACAGAAATTATTGAGGTGAAAAAACAACAACAAAAAAAAGAACGTTCGATCCCCTCGTTCTCACTGACGGTTTAAATTCGAGCCTGCAGAAAAAACTAGATTCACTTTAAAATGGATGAAACCAAACAACTGATGAGGATCAACGTCTAAAGCCGGAACATTGGACCAGATGAGTCACATCCACTCTTTGTGAATGTACTGTAGATCAGGGGTTTTATTGGTTGTAACAAAAAACTGAGTTCTTTAAGTGAGAAAAAACGATGACAGCATTTAGTGCAACGCACACATCAGCTCTTCGGAGAAAGAGGGAATGTGGAGAAAATAGGATGGAAACAAAAGTCTATTTAAAGGCTATAATCTATGTTGTTGTATGGAACAATGGATCAGATACATGCATAAGAAACTCTCTCATGGTGTTTCCAACGGCAAACTTTTGTGAACCGACTTTAACCGGCCTGCTCAGTAAGAGCCGACAGACGCAGTCAGCGACTAGCTGGTGAGCACAGTGGAGCATTTAGAAGACAAGGAGCCAGATATCTCCCTCAGTCGTTGCTGGAGACCAATGAGAGTCCAAAGTGGCGACCAGAGTTTAAAAAGGTGAGTTCATCTAAAACATGCATACATTCATCAGGTGACAACAACTCTAAATGGATGATAATGTTGTGCCGTAACTGTTGGATGTGTAAATTATCAACTGTTTCCTAACAAGTTGGCCATACAAACTTAAAAGGAGGTGATATGTCAGTGTTGTGTTCACGGCCCGTTTCCACTGCACTCGAGTGGGCCAAGAATGACTATATCAGATGAATTAAACAAAAACTAAATATCTTGTGTATATTCGAGTTTCCCATTTCCCATTGGGATACTTTCTAGTTATGGTGGGTGTGTATGTGGTACAATAAATATATTTTCCCCCCTTCTACATGAATACCCAAGTACAAATGTGAGCATGGTCACTGAAATGTGCATTAATATATGACTTTAAAAGATCTGTGTGGCTGGTCCAGTTCACAGCTTCCTCTGACTTCATGCTCGTCTTCGGCCACAGCTGAACAAAATGATTAAAATAAAGAAGACAAAGAAGAAAAAAAAAAGAAAGAAAACAAAACACACACAAGGATAGGTCTGACTAATTGAGGCAAGACAAAGATGGAACACAATTAACAGCATCATCCACTGCAACCTGTTTAACAACCTACGGCGTGTTTCGTACGTGCCTCGTCGCAAATCGTGCAATTAGCGCCAAATCACTCTTAATTGTGTGGGCAGGATCATCCTGATCAAACACAGCAGAAAAGTGTGCTCTGAGCGACTGAATGAGCCGTGCTTAATTTGATATGTGGGCTGTGTTATAATTGGTCTTTGGCTGTCTATCTGTGCGATTGTTAACTATGACAGGCTCGCTGCCTGAGTGCCTCGCTGTAATGGATTCTGACTGATTGAAGCAGAGACAAGCGAGTTAAGCACGCCTACGCAGGTATAGGAAGGAACACGCACAAACATACACACACACACACACACACACACACACACACACACACTTGTAGTACACCGTAAACATGAAAGCGCAACAAACTCGCACACACACACCTCCCTACACGCCGGCACGTCGATCCCCTCTGCGCTGTGCGTACGCAGCCTCTCTGTGAGGAGCATTTAACACCAGATTTAATTGAAAGCCGTATTAAAGGGTCTTTTTGGCTTTGATTCATGAAGGAGAGCTGACCCCCGCGTTTCAATTACGGCGTATCCGTATCCACACGGGCGCTCACACACACTTTATCATCGGTATCATGGATGCAGAGACTGAGTTTTTCTGGGCATGGGTGATGGAGGTTAAAGAGGAAAATGAACAGAGATGGATAGAAAAACATATAAAGGAAGGAAGGGAGATAAAACGGTGAAAGGGAAGGAACGAAGCGTTTTTTTTGGGGGGCTCTCTCACAAGACCCATTTTAAAAAGATGACAACCTATCAGATTACTCTGCTGCCCCCCCACCGCTGTATCTTGCCTGTTTAATCTGCCTTTTTCCCCACTTTTCTTCTCTTTCTTCTCTCCTTTCTTACGCCTCCCACTCGCCCCCTCCTTTTCTCTCTCTCTCTCTCTCTCTCTCATCACGTTAACAACACAGTGAGGACGACCACAAAGCTCGCCATCTTTATCTCTCTCGCCGTTTGAGGCCGCCGAAGATAAGGAACTCTCCTTTAATTTGAAATAAATGGCCTTCATCAGGAGAGCCAAAGCCTCCCGATAGCGCTGCGTGCTTTATTAAAAGGCGCTTGAAGCAGAAAATTGGCTCAGCCGCGGCGAAAGCTAAAGCTCTGTCCACATGCTACACCGAATTGAAGGTGAGGTCTTAAATCAACAATATTAACTGAGCCGCTTACAAAAGTAAATATAGAGAAAGAAAGGTAGGGGGGGGGGGGGGGGCAGCGTCCCTGACAGCCCGTCCAGCCACGTATGGGGTTGTTTTTAATGTGCGTACGTGTGCTGTGAAAGCATTTTAATGCGTGTGTGGGAGCAAACATTTTTTTGGGGACAGTTCTCCACGCATCTGTGACAAAACATAAACAGTAAGATTAGCTGCTTAATTAATGGTGCTGCCCATTATTTTTAATCTCCGGCGGCGGAGGCGTACGGAACACAGAGGCCTCAGACTTCTGGACCACGCCGACCAGCTTACCGAGACAAAAGAGAGGGAGCGACATGAAAGGGGAGGAATTGGAAAATGGAAAAAGGACACAAAACACAACACCAACTACAAAAGCCTCTGGCAAAAGCTCGGAGTCTGATAAGGAAGATGCCTTTATCGCCTCTACACCATGCATCTCTCGGAGTTAGACTGATGGTTCTTTTTGTGCTCTCCTTAATGGCTTTGGCTATACATATGAGGCATTGTTTGTCCTACATGCCATTTTACTTCTATCCTGTCAACTACAAAGTATTGGTATCTGTGCTTTCAGGCAACCAATTAGTAAATCGTGTTCACATCTCACGGGAAGCAGCGCCCGAAGAGGAAAAATAAAGGGAATCCAATATTGTGACTGACTTGAAGGCTACAAAAAAAAACTTCTGTGAAAGTCTGCACATCGCGTTTGTGTGTCGACACGTTGTGCATATGTTGTATTAGTTTTGACACGGTATGAATATAGTGTCTCCTCCACTTTTTCTTTTTTTACAGTGCCTGGCTGTGCAGTCCAATGACAACAACTGCGTCTTTCAATGTGTGTTTAAACATTAGAGGTGAAAAAAAAAAAAAAGGTTGTTGCACAAAACTCCCTAATCGCAGTGCAGGCACTTCCCCGAGTGGAACCCAAATAGCCGACTACCTGCCTCATTCTGGCAGCTACTTTTCTGTGTAGTGCAAAAGTCAGATGTTTTGGGGAGAAAGGGCAATTAAGGTTATTAACACAACTTTTAACTCTCATGGTTTGCTTCGTCTTATGACGGAAATCTGATGATGAACTGCAATCCAATTGAATTAAAACCCTAGCTTCATCAACCAATCCCGACCAGTGCGCTATGCGCTTTCACATCTATAATCTCCACATTTTCAGCCTAAGAAGTAACAATATTTCTGCATCATGACAAATTTAGAACATTTATCAACACTGGTGCAGTGCCTGTTTTTGGCGTGGCTGTTTGGAGCATGTGCCGATTTCCTTGGCTCTCGGTATTGCTGCTAGCGGCTCTGTCGAGAAACCGCTCATCGATCATTGTCTCCAGGGGGAGTGGAGTTTGGTTGTAACGCGAGTATATCCAGACCTGTACAGCCCCACTGAGGATGACATGCACGACTCAGTCCGCAGATCCCCTAAGCCCCACCCCCACCACACAGAGCGCCATCGCTTGTTTATTCAAAGTTTATTGATGTTGACGTGTCCAAATTGCACCATATTTGACTCTGCACGTCCTTGGCAATCCCCAGCAATACACCCGCCAACCGTGATGTAGATCAGATGAACGCTGTGATCGTTGAAGCAATGCCGCAGGATGCCTGCCCAAGCATACGTCTTTTAATACGCAAGTGTTTTAAATAGGAAGGTTTTAGCGCAAATGCATGTGTTTAGGAAGGACTGAGGATAAATGAGACTCGGATTATACAGCACGAGTTGCGCGATACAAAGTATTATTTGAAGAACTCAAGGTGACACAAAGTGAGCAACTTAATGCACAAATGTTCATTTTGGGGTTTAATGTCCGATTGAACCACAGTTTTCTGCTCAGATGAATCTTAGGCGGCTCTGTTTAGTGCAGTAAGTTTCATCATAAAAACGTCTTGAGTCCTTGAGTAGTGAGGTTTAAGTTCAAGTTTGCCATTCCAATAACATAAAATATAGCTGAATGACATATTCTTCCATTACTAGGATAATACAGATTTATATATTTCTTTAAATCAGAAAAAAATCAAGGTTATGGGGGCATCAAAATCTGAGAGCAATAAAAAAAGAGAGCGGTTTGTAAGAACCGTTAGTTAATCTCTAATTTTGTCTGCATACTGATTTTCCTCCAAGAAGTAAAAGTCCTGCAAGAAATGTCTTCATATCAGGTAGTGGGCGTTTCTCAGGCCAGGCATCTACATCATGCTCATGTCCCCAACCATTAAACCTCAGCATTTTGCCTGTCTTTCTCAGCCTTCTGTTCCTGGAGTCTGGCGGTTCTCTTCGCCTTGAAAGCCTTGAGCCTACACCGTCAGGATCAACATCCGGTTTGATATTCTGTTAAACACTCTGCTCTCTTTCTCCCCTTACAACTCTTGTGAAGTCCGTGTCTAAGCCCTTTTGTCAAGGAGGTTGCCGTTGTTGCTTGGGCTTTGAAGATAGAGATACTGGATTCCATGATTGGAAGTGTACGTGAAAAACTCGGGCCGACGGAAAGGAAATAAAACCGCATTTGTTGATCCAAGATCAATGGAAAAACCAATCTAGTTCAACATTTCAGGAGTTGCGCTTATTTGGCTTTTTCTCCCCACGAGTTAGATGAGAAGATTGAAACCACTAATGTCTGTACAGTAAATATGAAGCTGGAGCCAGGAAGGGATTAGCTTAGCTTAGCATAAAGACTGTAAGTAAGGGGAAACAGCTAGCCTGGTTCCGTTCAAAGCTAAAAAAAAAAGCCTACAAGCACCTTTAAATCTTACAAATTCATTACTGTATCTAAAGCTTTCCCATTAGCTTGAATCCAGCTCACGTAAATGTACATATTTAACATTGTTTATTGCAACTTTCCACTAATTTGCTTAAAATTGGATAGGTCCCATATGTTGAGAGAATGTTTAATTCCTGGTGAAGAGGGAACGCTTTGAAGAGAGAACGAGAGACTGTGAGCAAAACAGGTCCATCCTTATCCATTGAGGCAAGAAATGGCATTTGACGTGTCGGAGGGTCAGAACTCCTGAACAGACTGCTTTGCCATTACCAGCTTGATTAATAATGGTGCGTTGGTGAAGTAAAGAGAAAAAGAGAGATGATAGCAAGGGAGAAGGAGGGCAGGCGAGGTGAAGAGGAAAACAGCCAGACAGACAGAGTTGCCTCTTATCTCTTGCTTGTAGCTTGTATGCACCTGCACCCTGACAGCTTTTCAATTGACTGAGGACACACATCCTCTTCTCCCCTATCTTGTATCTCCACACTCCTTCACTCGTACTCTCCCATCCCTCCGTTCTTATCACAGCCGGGTAGAGAGGCTCCTCTCTATGCTAGTACTCAGACTTCACTGTGTCTCTCGTAAACACTGAAGTGGATGTAGGGTACTTCCATTCTCCCGATGCCTCGCACTTTCGTCACTCCTTTTGCGGTTTCTTTTAATTAGCTCGAATGAACTTGCATCGTTGCTACGACTTGAACTTGAATTACGGTCGTCATATATACGTACAGGTGCATGCATGAAATTAGACCTCCATCCTCAGGATTTTAGGACGGACTTTTATGAAGCGTCCGGGGACCAACTTGGGGTTTCCATTAGAGTAGAAGCCGGTGATCGAACCGCCAACCTCTTGGTTAAAGAACGCTGCACTACCCACTTAGGTACAGACGCCCCTAGACATGCAGCAAATGGTCCAGGGGACTCGCTGCTCAGGGTTAATTGCGCCCATGTGGTATGCGCCCTAACCGCTCGTCAACAAGCTGCTTTTTACTGTTCCCCTCAAACAGTTGAAAGTTTAATGGCATGAAATGTACACTTTTGAAATTCACCTGGGTCTAAATACAGCGAGCCTCACACACCATATTTCTGGTTTGCTTTTCTCTCGTACAGCACAAAAACAATGGCCAAGTAGTCTGCCTTTTAACTTGGACTCCGCTTGTCAATGTTTCCAGCCTTATCGCTGAGTGATCTGCGTAGGCTGGTATCATCCGACACAGGCTGGGAGGATCTGACAAAGGCCCGGCTATTAAGGCTAGTTCGACTACGTCTGTACGAGACAGCTGGCCTTGTTAAAATGCCTTGGAAACTGACCTGAGCGGTTTGACGTGGGTATCTGCCTCGTCCGTCTCCGTCTCGCTCTTGTTCCATTACTTTCAACTCTGAAGGAGAGGGCCGTCTCCCTCACTCTCTCACACACAAAATGTATCGAGACTAAAAAGACAACCGTTTCCATCCCCGTGTCTCGTTCGGTCTATCTGTAATTACGCTCGGCAAAAGCCTGTCAAGTTGGCAAATGCAAAAGTTTCTTTGCTAAGTGGTCATCAGGTATGCGATGCAATCTAAATGTCGGCCAGTTCCAGAACGGCCTGCTGCTAATGGTGCAATCCTAACCCGTTTGGTTCGGCTAAAAGTGAACTCAAGTCCATTTGCCCTATTGGTGCGGTTTGTTCGGGCCGAACCCTGGTGCTGACCAACAACCGAACCAAGACCGCTTGAAAAAGGAGGGTCTAGGTTCACTTCCAAGCGGACTCTGGTGCGGTTCATTTGTGGTCTGAAAGCACGCAAACCAACTACAGGAATTTGTGACAGCAGATATGTGATTTAAGCATGATTTCAAACACTATACGACCAATAAATCCAATTAAAGAGTTACCTGTCAGTCTGTATGACTTAATGTTCATTTGGTTCATATGTAAAAGTCAGTGTGGTCCAGAACTATGCAGCAATTCTTTCCTTGGTCCGGACCAAATGACCCCAAGTACAGGTGTGAAAACAAGCTTTTTGTTTGTGGCTGCAGACCATTAGAGGGTGTATGAAGTCACATGTCCAATCAAATTACTGACCTGGCAGAACAAAGCACACCTGTTGTCTTAAATAGCTGAATTGCACTAAAACCCTTCGTGTTGCTTTTTAAACTGCGTTGACGCTCCTCCTCCAACCTCGTTTTGACTTTGGAGCGCCAAATGAGGACCCAGTGACCGAGGCAGGTTTTTCCCGTTAAGAGAGAGCTCAAAGGAATCAAAAGCTAAGTATGCCTTTATTACTTTTCTCTTGCTTAATTAATTTGACATTTCTCAAAATTGGTATTTCATTGTATCTGCACGACTTGTTGGTCATGCGATTGTGTGGCATAATTTTGGCAAAGCAAATTGTGTCATTCACTCCCATGAAGAGAGAATGAAAGGAAAGTTATTGAGTCCCTCTCCCTCTCCCTCTCTCTCTAAACACACACTGGACTGTGACACACTGCTCCCCTCCGGAGTGCTTGCAGCCAAAGCCCCCTTTTGGCACCAAGGGTTAAGCCGTGGATTAACATATCACACACACACACATACACACACATTTCGGCACGTATACGCACATTCTTACTCAGGCCACAGAAGGGGGAATGGAGTCACCCACATCATATTTTACAGTAGCTTTGTTCTACAGCTCTGCACTGAGAGCAACATAAAACCAGAGTCCGTCTGAAGTTTCCCACAGATTATTCACCATTTATAGCAGCTGAAAATGTCAGAACATGGCATCGACTGTTGCTTTCAAATACATATATGGAATTTCATTCATTCAAGATGACTCTCAGGACTAATCAGAGGACACAGAGAGACTCACCCACTTTGTATACGTTTTCACTTGATTTGAGGCATTTAGACGTCAGTACCAAGCGGAAATGAAGAGATCTGCTACAACTCACCTATTTAGCCCGATGCACTGACTATAAGTGTTCTGGATGGATTGCTTCTGGAGTGCTGCTATCCAAGTCGATACAACGCAGGATAGAGACCGTCTCCCAACATCATAAAAGAATGAAATAGCATGTAGTGCTATTTCCAACAGCAAATGGCATCTTCATATTGAGTGTGGCCGCTGCTTAAGCAGTGATCTACAAACTAAATGTATAAATCACGAGGCGAGATACAACAACATCTGGCTGGCTTTAAATTTCCAGGGAGAAAGCCTGTACTGTATATAAACATGGACTTTTGTCACACTGAAGACAGATGGCTAAAGGCCATCGACTGCCAATGAAAAGGATCGTGCGAGAGCTGTGGCAACAATAAGAGTTTACACAGCTGAGGTGTACAGAGACGGTAATGCTATCTGAGGACCGGATGTTATAGACAGACGCTGTGTTCCAAGTGCTCATTTCATCAATGCAATTAACAGGAAGTGTAAATTGGCCACTAAATGAAGACAAGTGTGGTTTGGGTAGTGTTGCATAACCTACCCTACTATATATTATGTCACATGAGGGTTTCATTTGAACGGGCAGCTGATTAGTTACCTTCTGATCACGTGTTTAAAAGAGACAAAATCAAACGCACACTTTTTGGTAGAAACTCTTATAGCGGGCGGTTGTATTCAATGGTTTTTCTCAGCAGACATTTCGACTCGTCACGGTAGGAAATGCAAAGCTGTTACTCTGAACATCAACAACGACTCCGTTCTATTGAAGAGAACCATGTTGTAGCCACTGAAGCATACAGGTCCACGTCAAATGCATCACATTTTCTTTGTATCGTTTAACACCAGTCACACACACACACACACACACTCGTATCCTTACACCTCACTTCACTCATTTAAGTGACACTACTGAATTCCCCGGAGGTTGGGGCTTAGACTAGATTACCGAATGAATGAGAGCCTAATCCAGGCTCCAAAGCCTGCAAAAGCGGTATATAATTGTCGATGAAGATCTTGCCATACAGGAAGCTCGGATCGTTTTATCTTCTCTGATAATGCAACCTCCCTACGAGAAGAGGATTAGCGGTATTACTGTACAGTATTCCCCAGAGGTAAGATCACCTGGTCTTCAGCATCAGCACAGATCAAAAACATCGCACTGTAATGGGGGTCTTATATTCTTAAACTGCTGATAACGGCGTTCAGTCACTCCAGATTACCAGGGACTGGGTGTATTAACTACATGGCTGGCACACAAAGAGTTGTGTACGTCTGTGTAAGTGTGGGAGGGGCGGGCCCAAACCTTCTTCTTCTTCTTATCGTCAGGGGCTAAAAGCCGAAGTGCAGGGCTTCAGTGCGATCCTCTATTCTGCAGAGGATCGGTGAACCGATCGATTCCAGGTAGAATTGACTGACCGAGCTTCTTCTTACACCAGTAACGCTGCGTTTCAAACTCAGACTCTTCCTCATAGTTTGTGTTTGTTTTGGCCCTCATTTCAGTTGGCTGTGAAAAAACCTGCACTCACCAAAGAATTTGCAGCGATCTGGGAACATGGGGAAATCGCTACAGAGAAGTCCGACGAGCCAAGGAACACAAACTGTCAGATGATAAGACGGGTTTGCACACACGCCAACAGTTTAGGCAGATTATCTGAACCACTTGGTGAGGACAACGAAGGAGTTCAAGTATCTTGTCGTTTTCTTCAGGAATGAGGGTAAAAGGGATCGGACCAGACTCGATCGGAGTTCCAACCCTCACCTAAAAGCTTTGAGTAGTGGATGAGACCAAGGTACGAAGCTAAACAGAGAAGTCCGTCAGCAAACTACCAAGGACCTTTACGACGGACTGTTTGTGGAATCATTTCACTGTTCGCCCTGTTGTTGAGAACACGTATGATCTTCTGACTGCTTTGTTTTTAGCCATGTTGCTCAGTTGCACTTGAGTACAAAGTTATTACCATTAGGATTGATGCAAAAAAACACTATGTGAACAAAATCCAAATTGTGGTAAAAAATAAATTAAAAAAAGTGAATGAATCATTTGAAATTGAATAATAAAAATACAGATAAACTTCAATAACAAGAAGCATGGCGACAAGCTAAAACTTGCCATCAGGGTTGAGGACACACTGAAAGACACACAAACAAATCTTAATGTTATTTTGTCCTCAACCATAAATACTCCCGTGGCTCTTGTTATTGGGGAAAAGCCCATGTACTGGTGTGACAAATTTGAACACAGCGAGTCAAGGTCCGGGGTGTTTTACAGACTGCAGCGGCAATAATTAGCTGCCTTTCCCCCCCCGACTGCGGCTCATTACAAGTCCACGGTGAGAAGCGAGGACGGGGAAATAGGGTATTGTTAAATTCGGCTTAATTAAAGCAGCCAATTAAAACACTTATCACATTAGTCAGGTGTGCTCCAGAGAACATATGCACGTTACTGGTTAAAAATGAGAAAAAACGAGCAGATCACTATCTATCACTGCTTATTAGTCTGCTGTGGGTATGCTCGTGTACGTGTGTGTGTCTGTGTGTGTGTGTGTGTGTGTGTGTTTGTGTCACAGGCTCCAGGGAATAATATCTGCTTACTTTTTGAACTGCAAATTAGTTTGTGAATGCGAGTGTGTGCGTGTCTCTCACCTCACGCTTGCTTCCGTCTTGGAGGCAGCTTGGTGGAATTCGTCCTTGCTCTGTTCGTATCTCTCCAAATTCTAAAGGGCAACACAGGAAGACATCAACAGAAAGTATTAGAGAAGCATAATTTATGATTTTAAGTGCATCTTCTTTTTTTTTTTATTGTAAGTAAATGTATTTTTTTTAAATTGACGAAGGCTTTTGAAGCATTTTTTTACACCACGTTTCATTTGTTCACGGCATAAACACAATCATATTTTTGGTAGCAGCTTCATTTCGAATAAAAGAAAAAAAAATGAAATAAGCAAAAAGTAGAGAATACACAATAACCAACAACAACTGTAAAACTTCTGTTGTTGAAGATTTGTTTGAGTGAGAGTGAGGGAAGGTCCTGCAACTAATAGTCAAGGTTTTATTTTGAACAAACTTTGAATTTCAATTTCAATTGAAAGAAAGAAAAGTTTGTGTAGAACTTTAGTTCTTAGAGAGAAAGAAAGTCACTTACGAGGAATTTCTGTTAAATTGTTTTAAATGTTTTGGTTTCTGTATGGGTCAAAACTAAACAGACCAGATGTCCTTCAGGAATCTTTTTTACTTTTGGACAGAGTCAGACTTGCTGTTTCCCGAATTTTCTAGTCTTAACGCTAAACTAAACTAAGCTAAGCTAAGCTATGCTAAGCTAAGCTAAGCTAAGCTAAGCTAAGCTAAGCGGCTGCTGACAGTAGCTTCATAGTTAAAGGGAGAGACATAAAGAGTGGAATTTTCTAATTTGGACTTAATCCTGTTCTGTAAAGATACATAAACATTCACAATGTTGCTATCCTTTTTGAATCCTACCCATCTGGGACTCCTTTCAAAGCAAAGATCCCTTCTTTCCTAAAAATCAAATGACCTCGGTTTACTCTTTAGAACAAATATTTTCTCTCCTGCACTTCGTTTCTTCATCTTTCCGTTTCCCTCCTCTAGCTTCCTTTTCTCCGCTGTCTTTCTATTTTCCATGTCGTGCCCTCTGGACCTTAAAGGATAAACCTCTTTAAAAAGCTGAACATTACTTTTTTACCATAAGATGAACGACACAGGACACCGCGGGACAGAATTCACTGACATTCTTTTAACACCAAAACTTACAGTAGGAAGGAAAAGTAGTGTTGTGTTGTAATTTCATCCACAGGAAAGCGTTGCGACTGCAGCCCCTTCTAGCGACGCTAAGGCTCGGCAGTAATGAGGTGCATTACTCACAATCGTGATTTCTGACTTCTGCAGCTTGCCCGGTGAGCCCCAAACGCCAAGCAAGCAGGCAGTGGTATTATGATAAAACAAGCAGCTAATCCACAACAACTGCAGCCCTTCCGCTGTTGATCCTCCTAGCTTAGGCCTTCCAGCACCCACTACCCACCCACCCCAATCCCAAATATTTAACCAGCAAACTGTACCAGCTGGGGATGGAAGGATGGCTGGGGAAGAAAATAAAGAAAAAGCTAAAAGGGAGGTAAGGGAAGAATAAAGAAAAAGAGAAGCAGCAGAAGGCATGGCGGTAAAAGGCGGGCGGATAGAGAGAGAGAGACGCTCGAGTACGTAGGGATGGAGTCCTGCCTGTGACATATATATATATACACGGTATTTCTCATAAAGTGGCTGTTAAATCTGAATGTATTTGACCGTATTTGTGCATCACAAAGCGACGTACATGTTCCTCTCAGAGGCAGTGAACACACCTGCCACACATGTCTGGTAGCGGTCCTGGTGATGCCACGGTATCTAAACTGTGGCTTGTTTTCTTGCTCAGTGACATGCATAGTTGTACTACATGCCAAAGCCAACTTTGAACCACAATATGGTTCGTGACTTTGATTTTAATAATAAAAATGGGATGACTTCCAGTGTGAACTTATTTAGACATCATCCAGTTCTAATGCTGGAAGTGCCCACGACTGAAAAGAGTTGCACTCGCTAAAGCAGAACAAAGACGTCAGGAAAAATGAAAAAAAAAAAAAAAAGTACATTTACATTTTAATCAAAAGTGCACATAGTGGCAGGTCTCGAGTGTGGGTGTATCAAAGAGCACCGGCTATTTTGGTTCACGTAGGTGCAGCAGCGCAAAGAGGTTTGGATGAATATAAATCAGAGGGGTGTCGTACGCATGGCGACGATAGCTCCACATTGAAGAGTCGGCTTCTCCGCGAAATCATGCGGTTGTCTGGATGGTGCAGCGCGGCACAATGTGAACACTAAGCGGCATACACACTCGCAGCGAGAGGCAGATGGTGTGGCTTTCTAACGAATAATAAAGTGGTGAAGCCAATGATCACATCAATTGGATGCTAATGCAGTCTTAATTCTGCTGCATTTCTCTTGTTTCTTTATAAAAATGTGACTTTGGATTTGCTTCAGAATGAATTTCAAGAACAACACTTGAACCGCTGAACTTATTTAAAGAGTTGGTAAGGTCGGCTGCGACGCACGGGATTAGTTTAGCCGATGACGGCATGAACCGCACAGAGTTCCAACAGACCTGTAATCGTGTGTGTAGAGGTGTGCGTGGTTATTTTGTAGCAGCCTGGTGTCATTTGCACGCGATTTAACCAAGGTAAACAAAGAAGACGGCAGAGCACAATGGCACTGTGTGCCCGCCTGATCTCCAATCAGAGGCTGCAGATTGATTCAACGGATCTGTCCTGCTGCCTTCAGACGGCTGCATGGATTCAATGACCTGAAAGAGAAGCGTATCGTATCGTATGAAGCACACGCTTTACCGATGTGCACCACAATAACAGCAGTTGGTTTTTTTTTGATGCCGATATAAATGTATCCGTTGGTTGGAAGGTGTTTAGTTAAAATAAACAAAATAGACGATTTACATTGTCAGCATCAGACGTGGTTCTGAGACGTCTATCAGCGGTGAAACACATTCTCAACGGGAACACCGACAACTATTTTTGCGCTGCCTCATTTCAATGAACCTCGCACTTGTGGCACCAAAATACCACACAGACGGGCAAAGCCAACGTCGAGGTCTGCTTGTGCTGGTTTGGTACACCGCCGCAAAAACAGGGCACTATACCATACCTCTCTTCATATGTCTTAGGGAAGGAAGGCTGAAAGACTTTTGAGACTGTGCCTAAGTGTACCCTCATTAGCGCTTTTGATAAATGAACATAGACATGCCCGTAATCACACATTTGCATATCAATACATCTGCCTGCTCTACCACTTATTAGACCTGTCAGAGCTCCCAGCGAAAAGAATGGCTGAGAAGCGGCGTAATTTCCCCGCTTGTGTCGCACCGGCAAGGTTCTACAATAATGCCATAAGAGCCGTCATTACCAGTGACCCGTGTGCACATCTGTGGCTATTTACAACACCTGCATCAGTACTTCGTCACATCTACCTGTACATATCTCATTCACCATCATAAAAACGTGAGAAAGGTAATCAATAGTGTAGTTTATAGTGCTCGTATTGAAACAGATCCAATACATGATTAACACGTACTCGGACAACAAAACAATAACTTCATTGTACATAAAAACGGATGGCAATGAAAGTCATGAATCAAAACGAATTTAGTTTAATACAACTATATATATATATACTGTATATATATAGTTTTTTAAATATATATATATATATATATATATATATATATATATATATGTGTTTTGTGAGTCTGTTCATGTGTTTGGGTAAACACACTTTATATTTATATTGTTCCAATAGATGCTGCAGGTCAGCCAGACTATAGAAAACACAATGTATCAGCTTATTTATCTTCCTCCATCCCCCACCGTTACTTGGTTTTTCTCTGGTCCGACCGAATCTTCCAACTTACTCTCCTTCCTGTGCTGCATCGAGGCTCTTATCTACGCCAGTTTAAGATGTGTGATTAGATAAGGGCTGAAGTATCTCGCTTAAGGACAAAATCAACAACGTTCAACACAAACACGGATCAACTGATTGACGGTATTTGGTTCTAGGGGCTCTGACTACAACTATTAGGCCACCTGCAGACTCTTAATTGCTCGTTATGTTCGCTCACTCTCCATCCTGTAGACGTTTCTCACTCTCTCTGTGCCGGAGAGCAGAACACCCATGTGCATGGCATGAGGGAAAAATAATGAATAGTGATGCTATCATGGAGAAACTAGTTATCACCATCATGTTGGTAACAACAGTGGTGTTTGATATGTATTACGTTGCCGTGGAGACTTGCAAAATGTTTACAGAATTGCGTAGAGCCAGGAAAAAAACAAGCTTGTTAAACGTGAAAAGGTGAACTTCATCAGCCACCACTAGCCCACAGATTCTTGATAATGATGATGATTGCAGCCCAGCTGTCCACACAGGTTTACTTCTACCCTGCAACTATGGGATTACACATTTCATGAATCCGGTGCATTGAAGTCGACGGCAAGCTCAGAGGTTATTAGGTAGATGTATTGTTGCCGTTTATTTCCATTGTTGTTGGCTCGTTAACCTGGAAACAAACCTTGCAAGCTAAAGTTTGGGATACAGAGGAGCACACACACACACACACACACACACACACACACACACACACACACACACACACACACACACACACACACACACACACACACACACACACACACACACACACACACACACACACACACACACACACACACACACACACACACACACACACACACACACACACACACCTCTCTTTGATCCAACTGTAAAAGGCGCAGTCTTTCAACCCACACTCACTCCCACCTCATGTAACCTTTTGGTTTGATCTGAAAGTGGCAGCAGTATTCACTGAACACAAAATCATTTCTGACCCGTGGACCCGTGTTTGTGCGTGTGCGTGTGTGTACGTTAAGTGTGTGAGCTTTGAGAAATAAGCGCGTGTCATATTCTATATGCTTAAATGAATGTACTTCCATCTGCTTCAGCATTGTGTGTTCGGTGTGTATGTGTGTAGCCATTGAGGGGTCACAGAAGTCGCTAATGGAACACCTCGTCAGCTAATCGTTCTGACTTACAACTCTGTTGACATTAGACGGGACCCCACAGCACACACAGACGACTAAGTGTAACAATGACTGCTTGTAGTTGTTCCTGGAGGTTATGTGGCATCTCTCTGGAATCTCTGCACGGCGACAAGACTAGCTATTTTCTCTTTTCTCCAGTCTTTGAGCAATGCTTGGCGCTCATACGGCGGTTACAGCAGACAACGCCGTCCCGACAGACGCCGTTGTCGCGGAAGCATAGCACCCACCCTCTGCTTCCCCCCTCATGTTAACACCGTTCACTCTCTCAGCACTTTCATCCGTAGTCCGCGCCGTTAGCTGCGACCTGCCGACTCAGCCGTCACCTTGTTGAGAGCTGTTGAGATGGCAATAGATATGCCCCAATCTCGTGTAAAGCACCTTTAACCCCCCCCCCCCCCCACACACACACACCCGGAACATCTCAAAAGCTTTAAAGTTATAAGACATGTCAAATACAGTATAAAACATGCGTTCTACAGCCATCTGTGTGAGAGGCAAAGTAAAAGTATTTCAACAACATTTATCTCCACACCTTGAGGAGTTCAATTAAGAAGAATTAAACGATCTCACTGACTGTTTACCACTGTTGGGGAATGAACACAAGCACTTCTTTTGTTGCCAAGGCAAAAATAATGAGGCAACTTAAATGGAAGCCACAGCGTCGCAATGTTTGGTAATGTTAACTTATTATGAAACTCATATCTTCATCTCCAGATGGGTGCAGCCTCAGTGGAAATATTGCTAACAAGCTAAACTAATAAGCAGATTCGAAGCCCTCGCTGCAGCATATTGAGCAGATAGCTTTTCACAGGATGAAAGCGTTAAACTTTGACTCGGTCTACATAGGGCCCTGGGTGTATTCATTTCCATAAGAAAGTGCAACACAGCAGAAATGTGAAGTTCTCAAAACAGCATTAAAAAATATATATATATATATACATTTGAGTTCTGATCAGAGGGCCAACCTGGCTCAATTGTCGCAGGAACACACATATGGTGTGTGTGTGTGTGTGTGTGTGTGTGTGTGTGTGTGTGTGTGTGTGTGTGTGTGTGTGTGTGTGTGTGTGTTTAGCGTGCAGATATTTCTGCACTACGTGGGGGCCCATGCTGACAGCGCGTCAAGCAACCTGTCAGACGTGGAGGAGGATTATTATCTCCTTCTGTACGCTCCATTTCCACCCGCTTCAAACTACACTTTACCATGAGAGAGCAAGACAGACAGCGAGGGGAAGAGAAAGGAGGAATTAGACAGATAGTTTCAGGTGCATCTGAAATTAACAAAAGACACATACGCCCACGTCAAATAACTGTTACTACAGCCTTTCCTGTATTGACATCTTGTAAGAAATGGAAAGATGGATATTGACTTGAAGACGAACCTCTGGATTGTCAAAACAAGTAACTTTCAGGTCCTCTGTCAGTCCATATTCATGTTTCCTCCATAGGAAACACAAAACATCACGATTCCATTGAAAGGTCCATAAATGATCATGTCGACTTATCGCCCAACCTTACGGTCGCACTGCACCGCTGCGGTGGAAACGTCCCCAGCGATGGGCAAGCCAAGCACCGGGGGATCCTCCCACAATTACAAATGTGTCATGAGTTTTTGGTTACACCCCTAACCAGCACATATGTTAATGCAAAGGGCGAGATAACGTTAACATACAGTAAGCCTAGCTCTAGCTTTGACTACGACTCATCTCGGTTCAACTCAGCTGAGCAGTTTTGAGGAAACTAAACCTCGAGCAGTGGGAACACTTAGAGAAGGCAAACAGGCTAAAACCGAGGCATTATGGGGCTTCTGGTGGCATCTGCGAACACACTGAGCCTGCAGATAGACGCATGAAAGTCCCCCCATTTACATATACAGTACACGTGCACCTGAATATACAGTGTGCATGCAAAACACACACACACACACACACATAGAGGTCTGTCTACAAACATCCTAAGCCCAACAGCAAACACAGCTTGTGCTTGTATGTCAGCCTGCCAGTCGTCTTCTCCCTCTGCAAACCCAACCTGTTACTAATGAGACTAACACAAATAGCAAGGCATCTGACACCAAGACCTCTGTGTGTGTGTGTGTGTGTGTGTGTGTGTGTGTGTGTGTGTGTGTGTGTGTGTGTGTGTGTGTGTGTGTGTGTGTGTGTGTGTGTGTGGAGAGACTATGCATGGAGGTAATACATGTTTATCTATGCTGACTGCATGATAATTAGAATACAGATTTGGTGTTATGGTGGTGTCAGCCTGTGTGTGTTTGTCTGTCATTTAAAAGTAGACAGCCACGGATATCGTGGAGGAAGGAAGGAAGAAAATAAGGACAGAGGTCATAAATAAAACCACACGAAGACAGACTTCTTTCTTGTCTTCTCCTTTGCAGGACAGGATTGACACGCCTAGTTTCAAAAAAAGCCCAAACTTCCGATTTAACCAAACAGGAAAAAAAAAAGCCTATTGCTCGAGTCAGTGACTACCAAGAACTCTATCCGCTTATGGTAGCTTATGGCACACGCTACCCGTAGCCTCCACTGACATGCACATACGCACACAATTTATTCCAAACTGGGTTTGAGGTTTTCTTTCTGTCAGTTTTCCAGCAGCAATCAGGAATAAACAAATGATGTAATAGAAAAGAGAATAAATTAAAGGCCGAGTGAGTGATTGAGTAGAAAGCCTACCCTGAGCTATGAACCACAGGGGGGTGGGGGGGCAACTGTGACACTGCAGCAATGGCACTCCAATGTTACGCCCCCCCCCCCTGTGTGACTCCATCTGCTCCCACCACTCCCTTGGCGGGACAGATTTCAATTAGCCATGGTGAACAGTACATAATACTTAGATGTCACACATAACGTCCAGTAAAGGTCTTCTACATTTGAGTACTAGGGGGAGTGCTCCCCCCCCCCCCCCCCCCCCCCCCCAGAGAGCCCGTGTAAAGGTCCGTCTTGTGTGGCGCCCGGTGAGGCTGAGACTTAACTCGTGACCAACAGCTTCTACACCTTTTCTGCCTGGTAAATGTCAGACAGACGGACAGATGAAAGGGCTCGTTAGGACTCTGTGGAGATGCTCGGTGTTCCCTTTTGAAATCACATTTTCCGACGGATTTTCGTGGGCAGGGTCCTGCATGCTCTGCTCTCTCGTGCAGCTGTGTCAGCTATAGTTTAATACTTTGAGTTGGACAGAAGAAGTGCATAAAGAAAACCAAACTACCAAACCAACTACTCACCGCGTCAAAGGGACAGTTTACCTAAAGTAGATGGCACGCCAAGTATTGTAAATATAGCCCACACTTCAACTGATGATGATTTATTCAGGTGGGCCTTTCTTTTAGGTGGCTAAAATACCTTTTGCTGCTGGCCCCCCATCCCCAGCAGGACATTTCGTTGCTAATGTGATCGTCACTGTCCCACACTTGCACTCGTGAGTGTTCGTGCTGTTCTTTCCAGCAGGTGTGTTGGACCAGAGTCAGACAGCCGATGACATTCATTTTGCAAAATTCGCATAATGAGAGTTACGACACAGACCAGTTATGTCCACCCACTTTCTGTCGTAGTGCGGCGGCGGAGCGAACATGCACGAAGCACGTTGGAAAGTATCGCATGGTTTTTTTGTGCCTGCATTTGTGTGATTCAGACAATAGTGTGTAGTGTGTTTGTTTGGGGCTGTTTATCTATTTGTGTGTCGCAAAGTTAAGTCTAACCAAGTGTAGAGACATTGTGTATGTGTGAGTGCAGCGATAGTTGTGTGTGTACAGTATGTGCAACTTTGGGAATCTGTGAAAGCCTCTAATGAAGTCTTTGTAAGCGTCTGTGTGTGTGTGTGTGTGTGTGTGTGTAAATGTTGTACCCTCTTCTCCAGCTGTGCCAGCTGCTCCTTGTAGAAGGCATCCAATGCTTTCAGCTGTACATCTCTCTTCTGTAGTTGCTGAGCCTGCAAGAGGGCGTGCAAACACACACACACACACACACACACAGAGAGGAAAGGATTAAACATTGTGTACTCACTAGAAAGTAGTAGACTTGTGAAATATATGGTTTTTGTTGATGCTGGTATGTTAAATATCAGATACAATTAGATTTTTAGTGATAATATTTCTATAATAGTGCTACAATATGATAACATACGACAGTGGTTACCAATCTGCGGGTCGCACATTTCATTAACTGTCTGTCACGCTAGTTCCTCTCCTCTCCTCTGTGTCACACAGGGGTGTGAGGAGGGGAGAGACAACACTCGGCAGTCCGCTAGCTTGTTGTATTAGCTGATCTGTGATCTGAAGAAAAGAAACGCATGCATGCAGCCAGAAATTCAACCGTGGCGTTGTTCCCCCTGTCGCTAAGTAAGAAAAATGAAAGGTGAATCGTAATGGAAGTGAATCAAAAGGTCAGTGATGATTCACACCTATAGTGCTGGTACAGAGTCTCCTCCCTGTGATCAGCACCTCATCACAACCCCTCGGCGTGCCTTACTTTTCGAGCATTTTACAGCCCTCTCACCACAGATCACATGTTATTTTCAAGTAGTTATAAAAGCACCGAACGGTGACAAACATGGACATATGTTCGCAAAAAAGCATCCACAGGTGTGTGAAAGCAGGCTGACAAACGGGCTCATATGCCGTGCAAACACGCTCCAACACTGACTGAGAGACGGGAGAAAATAAAAACAGCATGTGTGGTGGAACTACACTGGAGCAAGAAATGAAGGGGAGGAGCCTAAAGAGAGAATTAAAGAGACATTATCTCTGTTGCTCCACTTTTATTTAACCTCCTCTGTCTAAGACCAAGCGTCAGGACTCGAATACTTCACTTATTGTCTAACTTATTGTCCCTTATTGAACGTTATTGAATGAACTGATGTACAACCCCTCAGAACAAACTACCAGGGAGAGCTTGGAGGGCTGTTGCGGCTAGGCCCGTCGCAATTATTACACAATCGCCTGATCGCAATTATCTTTGGATTCCACAGTTAAGTTCAAGCTAATGTTGGCAAAGAAATGGCAACGGACAGAAATTGGATTATGTATATTCATGTGCCGGGTAAATAAAGTGTCTACCTGAGCAGAAGGTTCTAATGTCAGGAAAACATAAAAACGTACTGCTGTTGTACAGCTTCTTCTGTTTCAGTTCATACGAGACCGTATGTGTTGCGATCAGAAGCTAGATGATGACAATAACAGCTCTCTTGATGTGTTTGACATCTCTGAAAAAGGAAAGGAAAGTTGCCTGGTTGGAGTAAATGTGTTAACCCCGAAGTGAGCATCAACTTCGGGCAGTGGAGATAAAAAAACAACGTCTCCGCTGAGCCTCCCGAGTCCCGACCACGGTCCTGAAGCTACAGCAGGAGCGGTTAACACAGGCTTTGCGTTTCCACGTACGATCAAGCGTCCTTCTAATTGACTGTCTTGAACCACGTTAATAATTTAAATAAATCGATGCAGCAGAACGGGGGGTGAAACGTTGTTGTTGTAGCAAATTATTTGAAGATGAACCGACTCATTTTCCATCAACAGCATCGTTTCTTTGAGCAGCTATTGAAATGAACAACATCGATCTAGGTCTAGTTGTAAAGAAGTAAAGGTGACCGGCACATATTGAATTACTATTTTCTTTTTACTATTTAAATTGGGTAAAATCAGCGCATTGATTCATTCAGTCCCTGCTTGCCTCGCTCCGGCTCGCTCACAAACACACGGACCCGATACTACAGCATGCTGCAGCACTCACACATTCATCTCTTTCAACCTTTTTGGAAAACAAATTTTGGACTAAAAGGTCAGAATAATAAAATGTGTGATAAAAAAAGAATCAATAAATAAAATAAAGAGAAATAGTAAAGTAGGGAAATATGTATGCGGGATATACGGAAAAATGGAAAAAGGAATAAAGACTGACAGATATGGAATGAGTAAACAAGTGGGAGGAAGGACGGACAGACGGGAGCATTAAACCAGGAGGCAGGACGGGGCAGAAAGAAAGAAAGAGATCTGGAAAAGAGTATTGAGAATAATCGTCACAGTTGCAGTTTGAACTTTTGTGAAGTGACCCTAAGCAAGAGGAAAGTGGGGACGTAAAACACTGCGAGGGTTAGGAAGCAGCAGGAGGGAGGGAGGGAGGGAGGGAGGGAGGTTATGATGAAGCTTACCATCACAGGTATCTCATCTGCAGACTAGAGAAGGGGGAATATAGAAAGTAGAAAGAGTAGAAGAGGCAGAGACACAAAGCATGTTAGGAGGGAGAGAGGAGCACACACAGGGCTATTCAATAGTTCAAATACAAAGGCCTGCAATTGAATTCAATGAATCACATTATTGATGAAATAAAAAGGTCAGAGAAAAAATATGCTATTGTGCTTAACAATTGCTAAATGTATTTAGTGTCTCAAAGAATTCTATAATCAGAAGGCATAAAGAAACAAAGTGTGACCCTGTTTCTGCTGAACACAGCAACTACAGAGCTGTCGAGTTGCACAACCAGTCAAGTTGACCAATCCAAAGTTCCGCCACCTCCCCCCAAGTTACTGATGCAAGAACAAACATGGCTGTTTCCACATCACTTTTTTGTCGTTACCACAGAAATACACATGAAGCAAACCTGTCTGTCTTATTGATTAAGACAACATCAGCTCTGTTAAGATGTGACGATATACAAAGTGATGCGTCCTTGAAGATACCAAATATGCTCCGCAGAAGCTTGAGGAAGCATGTACAAAATGATGTATAATACAACTAAATGATTTCCTCTTTCATGTAATGGTGCATGTTTGGATACTAACCTCAGTGTCATATAGCTTCAATATAGCGATGGAAAGAGTGTCTCATAGAATCCCCTCCAGGACAACATTCTGCTTTGCTTTGAATAACAACGAGTATCTTACTGCTGAGAAATTCTTGAAATTGAAATCTTCTCCCTCCTCCCTCTACGAATCTACCAATATGCAGGTATGTTTCAGTTCAACAGATGAACTGCTGAATGAGACGTTTCCCCACAACGTCCGTTGTCATACGTAGGTGTCAAGTTTCCACGTAACAATGCATCACATAGACTGGAACATGATTGCCTTTACAAACAAGTTTTAAAGCCTTCTATCTTATCTTAAGTAACAAATATGTGACCCCATCTGTTCATCCAGAAACTCCCCACAACAACCGCAACTTCATGCTTTTTTTTTTTCCTGTTTTTGAGTTTCATAAATATCTATTAAGTTCATGTAAAACATACTGAGACATGAGATGGACTTGAATAAACTAACTTTTTTCTATTTTTTATTCATGGGAAATCTTGGCTGTGAAGTGGTAAGATGAAGACTTCTGTGAAATCTGAATTTGGCAGAATAAAAATTGCGTTCAACTACGACCTATTCTAAAAACAGCACAAACAGCTCCACTGACTGCTTGTTGTTTGCCTCATTTCACACACACACACACACACACACACACACACACACACACACACACACACACACACACACACACACACACACACACACACACACAGACACACACGCGGTATGCTCTGCACTGTCCGTAATGTGATAGAGGTTACGGGTTAATAGATGTTCTGACTCAATCCACGCAAAACCCACATCAGTAGAGGTTTTCCTCAGACCAGGATCCTGTGAAACTGGGCCAAAGTTTACGCCACTAAAATGTATCAACATGAGGAAAACTTCACGGAACTTGCTTCAGACACAGTTGACAACAGATGGGTGCGTTTGTCACATTGTGGCTTCAACAGGCAAAAGAAGTTTGAATAATAACTGCAATAACCTCCGATACCGACAGCCTGTCAGACACTATCTGAACTACCCTAATGCACTGAATCTCACACAATCTGGTACACCCGGCAAATTAATGCCAGTCAATGTTTTTACAGCACCGCCGCCGCCGAAAACATCAGGCGCATCGCTACAGAAGAAGAGCAGAGAGTACGAGCGCACGGCGCACAGAGGGAGGAAGATTCATCATAATTATCAGGGCTGCTGAACACCAAATCAAATCAGAGTCGATCGTCTGCGCTTCATAAACAGACCTTAACTGAGGAGAGACAAAGAGCGGGGAGGGCGTCTGATGCCAGAGATACTCCCACTGTCGGGTGAGAGCTGCAGCTGGTGCATGTTAATGCAGGGGGGGGGGGGGGGGTAATTGTTCACGTACATTTTATACGTTAGGCGAGAATCTGTTGGCGGGGATTAAGCAGAAAGTGAACGGATTTTAATTTGAAAAACAGAGCTCTCCTTCCTATCTGCGGCTGTGTTTTAATTTGCAGCCAGAGATGAAACTGCAAGTGAATCAGATGAGTCCTCTGGTGTCCCTCCAGGGACCTGCGAGTCTATGGTAGATAAAAGCCAGCCAGGCGTGACTTCACACACACCCCCTACACGCCGAATCGCCGATGTTCGTTCAGTCTGTCTCCCTGTTGGGCACCCTTGGTCATCCATTTGTCCGGTCTTTTCTGTCTGCATTAATGTGTGTCAGTGAGTCCAGCTGTAACTCTGCTATGGAAGCCCATTCCCGCCAGCAAAAAAAAAAAAAAGATCACTAAAAAAAAAAAAGAAGAAAAAAATAGTAACTTAAAAAAAAAAAATCCATCCACAAAATAAATAATAAGAATTCTAATATATATATTTTTTTTATTTTACTTTTTTTCCACCAGCAAAAAAAAAAAAAAAAAACTTTTGGTGCATCCATCTGTAACCATAACACTGACCCGATTTTTCCAGTTGCTATAGAAAGTCGAAATTATGAGATACTTTAACACCACAGTCATAGAAGCAGCTATGACATGAATGGATTGTGAGTACATTGAAGACTTCTTTAAAACGCGGCTTTACAACACATGAAATACAGATGATGTTTCACATGGATTGTACTGAGCAAACGCACCCTTGAAGCTCTGGAGTATAAAGAATGAAACCAATGTGGCTGAGGTGTGACTCTACGGAGGGGCCTCCGGCAGCGACCGGCCCGCCGCGGACGGACCCAGATCTGTCTTCGCTGGTGCCTTTGACCTGCAGCGGCTGCTGTGCGGGTCCCCGCTGGGAGCCACCACGCTGCTGTAGACCCAGAACCAGAACCAGAACCAGAACCAGGACTGAGCGGGGCATACTGACAGACCCTGCTGCAGTCAACGCTTTACTAAAAGAGACTCGTCCACAGGGACCGCCAGAATAAACACAAAAATAACTTTAAGTTGCTTTCAGTACTTGACTTCAAACTTTAAAAAAAGCTATGACACAGATTGATTTCATCACTGGAGCAATAAGAAGTTAAGATAATCATGTTTTTTTGAATCAGTGTGGGGAAAGGAAAATAACCGAAGAGATTAACAGACTGTGACAACAGTCTGCAATGTTAAAGTAAACGCACTGTGAAAAGTTACAGTACCATAAAACTAGCATCGCCCAAATAACTTACAGCACGAGGGCGATAAAGAAATCTGTTTTCGAAAATCTATTTTGAGTGACTACTACTGACAGAAGCAAGTTCTGCGTGTTGATATTGCCAATAAATCATGATCTGGTGGGGACAAAAAGCAAACGGGACACTGCCGACTCACTGCCGTCTTTACAAAGCGCTGCTAGATGTGAATCTCAGTCGCACTGCTGTGAAGAGACATTTCCAATTTGAGTTCACACAGCACAGCGTTGCTGGGTCTCCGTCTGAAATACTTCCACACTTTTAGAGAATCGTGAGCAAGGTTCTGACGCACACTATGCAAAAACCAGCATATTCTTGTGACCGATGGCTTCGGCGACATCGATAATCCCCCCCCCCCCCGGCTGTCCACAAGACCGCCTGACCATGTGGTGAGGGGAGCTGGCTGTTGAGCTCACAGTCAGCCTAATAGCTTTACATGCAGAACCACGTCAGCTCCTGCAGATTACAATTACCGATACAGCTGTGGGGCTTATCTGTACCTCACCAACTCCTTCCCTCACCTCCCTCCCTCCATTTCCTTCACTGCACCCTCATTTTCCCGATGTTCTCCTTCTTTTTTTGTTCCCTTTTCACCCCCTCCATTTCATTGCATCTTCTCTTTTCACCCTCCACTCTTACCTGCTATCCCCCCTTTACTCGTCTTACTCTTCATTCCTCCAGGTTCTTTCCTCCCAAACACCGGCTCGAGCTCTGTGATGAACGGCGTACGAGCTCGTATATGCCTGAGCCCCAAGTCGACATGAATACATGCATTTGAAACATACAAAAATTAAAAAGAAAAAATGTTTTGTATTCACGCAGCGAGACACTTTACGTCGCTTAAAGGATGTAAACCCATTGAAATTCAAGGCGAAACCTGAGCAAACTAAAGGATCTCATTGAGCCTGTTTCTCACTCATCTAAATGGCATAATAGCAGCGTGTTACCATATGTCTGACTAGATAAGCAGTCAGAGGAGTACATGATAAAACATCAAGCTATTCACCGGCTCATACGTACCGCTATAATGAAGCGTGTCCCCATCTGCTTCCCTCCTGTCTGTGTGTGTGTGTGTGTGTGTGTGTGTTCATGAACACAGCTGTTTCTCTCACACCCGTAACCAGTAAAGTCTGAATGAGTTTCCTGAGTGTGTAAGAGAGAGACAACACTGTCGCTCCATCAGCGGAGAATCTCTAGCTGATTACACGGGTTTAGGTATGAACAAGTAAGGCGGGTTCGTCCAATCAGAGCAAAACATCTGGCTCATTCCGGCAGGGCCGCTCGAACAAACAGAAAAGACCGACAGGAGGGATCCCGGCGCCATGTTGCTCTGGAGTGGCGCCGCCTCAGTATACCATCTGGGAATGAAACACTGGGAATTTAGCATACCGCTAGGACGTGTAGCCTCTGCTGTAGAGTGGTGGTGGCATTGTTTAAAAGGAGTATTCCTGAGGCCTGATGGGCATTCTGTAGGTGTGTGTGTGTGTGTGTGTGTGTGTGTGTGTGTGTGCTGTCCAGGTTGCTGAAACACAGCGGAGGAGATCGATAGACAGACAGCATCAACAAACCCAGGTGTTTTATTTAAGGCCAATATGTTGGCATGGACTACGGTTTATATATGCATTTGTTTTTAGGCCGACATATGAGCAAATGTGTTTTTATGGGCTATTCTGGAGATTTATTAGATGTGATTATTGCACATTTTGTAGCAAAAATCAAAAAAATCCTTGATGGTTTTCTGTCCTCATCTCACGTTTGTCATTATTTACTTATATTGTGCTATATTTTGCTATTATTGTCTGAGTTGTGACAGCTTGTGTTTCGGATGCACAGGTGTTACCGGGGCTCACGCGGGACGCTCGGGGCGTTAACGGCTTTTTACTCCGTCACAACCTGCCACGAGAAGCAAAACACAACTTTTGAAAGCAGTTTTATATCCGACTGAGATGTGTTTCTCTTACTGACAGACAGGCTGAATGAGTGAAGGGTGAGCGGCGAATGAAAGAGTTTCTCTCCCTCTTTTCCTGTACGTGTCAGCGGACACACACACGTCCATTATATGCGAGAGATTGACAGTTGGCCCACAGTGAGCCGGCTGTAACTGTATCCATCTCTGTAACCTGTAGTGCTGTAACACAGACACCGTTTCCACTGACAAAAAAAACTAAACTAGACAATGTTGACACCGTGGCTCTTTCTTATTTCCACCTCGATTCCTCGCTCCTCCGGCTTGTGACCCAGAAATCGATCTCAGCGCTCCGTGTTGAAGGACGTCCCGATTTCTAAAATGCTCATTACAGCTCGTTAGCTTCGCTAGCTCCCCCACTAGTGACTGGCTGCTTCCATACACGACTCACTGTTTGCTGGGGACTCAAGAAAGACTCCCATAGAAATAACCCCGATGACGTCATAGTGACATCATCTTGGGAACTGTTTAACAAAAAGCCTGCATTACGAACTGGGGGGTTGTGCATCATTTTCCACTTCATGTCTACTTTCTTCCGTTTTACCTCCACAACTCCAGTGATTGTGCTTTTGGCCTCTGAAGCGCTGCCAAAAGGCAGGTGACCTGCACTCAGCACTCCAGCTGGACACAGACGGGGCAGCGAAGCCGTTACTGTTTTGCTAACGCGCTGCTCAGGTTACGCCCCCCCCCCCGTGTGAACACGGCGTCGGCCTTTCACCACATGTGGGTAATTGTGTTGGTACTGCAATCTTCACTGACACATTTTACAGGGCTGAGCAGCACAAGAGGACGATAATGTTTCACTCATTTCATTCTTGTGGCCTTTAGGGGGCGGATAACTTTCCAGCTGTGGCCTCCGCAGCCGAATAAACAAAACACTGCTGTTAGAAATATTAAACAAAAGACATTTACAGTTTACCAACTACTTACTTCTTTTGGACTTTTTATGACTCGCAGAAAGAGCGTTATTAAGCCAGCAGAGACATGCGAGCATAAACAAAAGACAAACATATTGATTCCTTTCAAACATCCTCGTAAAAGCAGTCGCGACTCTTGGCACGCAATAACTTCCTTGAAGACAAAAGTAATTTCAGCATTACGATAGAATGTTTCCCGTCACTGTGCCACTCTACAGCCAATTCTGAAGTATTAAAAATAATAAGAGAGATGAACGGTCACCGTACCAGGAGAGATTAGACTAACACCTGTGCAATAACATTTGTGACCGGCTTTCCAATCGGAGAATGTCACTCCTGAAATTTGATAAAGTGCACAATGGATACAGAGAGAAA
>JAVDOI010000071.1:728469-758687 GCA_032191485.1 Leptoclinus maculatus | reverse complement strand
CGCACACACACACACACACACACACACGCACGCACGCACACACACACACACACACACGCACACACACACACACACACACACACACACCATCCTCATTCAACAAAACACACACACACACACACAGCATGAGGAAATGTAGGGCTAAAACTGTGTGTGCAAGATTCCTCACATTCTCTCAGCACTATTTCAGCTGCCATTTCTTCTTATCAAAGTGCATTAATAGCCCCACACACCCTACACACACACACACACACACACACACACACACACACACACACACACACACACACTCAGCACTCTCTACCTCAGGTCCCAATAACAAAAGAGCTCCCCCGCCCTCAGTTGGTGCTGATACAGGTTCGGATGCAGAGAGACAAACGTTGCATTAAGTGACAGAAGACCAAACATGGATCAACCATATAAATATTTAATGGGATACAACAGATTATAAAAGCATCAGTCACAGGATAAAAACAGAAGTTACAGTAGTTTTTGTGCAAATGCAATTCAGTTTCTGTGAACACCCTCTAAACTAAAGTCAGTTTGGCACTTCTGAAGTGAGTTATTTGTTCCGTTTCCCGTTGGACGGCCTGTAGATAGAGGAGAAGAAATGAGCCCTTTGCTTTCCCCTCAGATCTAATTCTGTCATCACGACACGAGTCGTTACCGTTACGTGACTCAGATAACGAGCTGCGGTTTGTTCTTGTACTCGACCGGTCGGTACGTAGCTACAGACAGAAGATATCAACCAGAACTTCATCTTCTTCTGTAACACTCGGGTTTCATTGGGGCAAATATGTAACCTCAGGAAAGGAAATAATAAGAAGACCTGAGCAAAGCCCCCTCTGTCTGTGAGGACTGTGGGGGGGTTCCCTTTGAACCTCGATAGGACAGAACCGCCCCCCCGAGGCCTGAGGGGTGTTGTGGACGGTTAACAATTACATTTACAAGAAAAATATCCACTTCTTCAAGGAGTGCATACATTCCACACAGTTGGTCCTTTTGAACACCGGAGCCAATCTTCAAAACTAGAAAATAACCCCCCCCCCCCCCCCCCCCCCCCATATAAAACCAATTAACACCAAACTTTGTTTTTGTCCTATAACTTCAGCTACAAAGTGTCTCTCCTCCACACACAGGATGAAGACACCAGAGAGCAGCGGTCACACTGAGAGGCTTGTGGAGGGCTCTTTGCCCCCCCCCCCCCCCCCATGTGCAATATAAGTAGGGGGTCACCCAACAAACTCAATCCTCTTTTTGTTTTGTCTGATCTCTATTCCTCATGAATGAAGATGCAGCGTTAGCAGTAAGTACTCAGCCCGTGTTCCAACATCTGTTTTGGTTAGTTTACCTGAATCTCCCCGAGCCCCCCCCACCCCCGTGTGACATCGCCTGCTTCACTCTGACTCAGTAAACATACGTTGCTCTAAAGACTCTGTGGATCCTCTGAATGCAGCTTCAGGCTCTGCTGGACCGGACGTCTCACACCGATCACGTTCTCTTCTCACTTGTTTTTTTTTGCATCTGCTTTTGCGAGGAGACGTTTTACTTGCATCTAGAATTCTCAATTCACAGTCTTACAAAAATACTATTCGTCGTGTCCGAGGTAATTCAAATTTCTTAGCAGATATGTAAAATAAATGTGATCATTTTCTTTGTTGTACCAGTTTGGTGAAAGGCAATTTAGTTTGGAATATACGCGGTATCATATTCACGTGACACGTGGACACATGCAGAATCGTGTAGACGTACTTGTAGCAGTAGTCGTGTGTAAGTGTTAGTGGTCATTTAAATATCACAAACATCTCACGTAACCCTCGGCTCTTTAAGGACTCCTTCTTCATCTCTAATAGAGTTTCCTCTTCGCTGCTCCTTGACGTGTGCAGCAGGTTTAAAGTTGTGGAACCGTTGGTCTCACATACATCAGCCTCGTCGCTGTCAATCAAGGGAACTCTGCAGTATAACGACACAGAGCGACCCTGACACGTTAAACAGAGCATCCTGCATTGTGTCAACAAAGGATTAATGTTGCATATCATCGTGCTCCACCGTAATGTGTTTGCTGCATTACGTTGTCATTTGTAAGCGTGGCATCTCATTTAGCAACAGAACCCTTCACTTGTTGTGAAGACAAGCGCTCAAAGCTAGAAGAATACAAGCTGTGAGAGACTCATCTGTTTGCTTTGTCCTTAAAGAGCTTTGAGGGTACTGTAAGAACAATATATATATATATATATATAAAAACACAAGGTACAATTGCACTTCTTTTATAGAGTCAAAGAGAAGGAGTGTAAGAGAGGAATGATATCTTCGGGTGGTGGGTAATACGTGTTGGAGGTGCTATTCTATGCATTGTACTATTCTTCTAACAGACAGCAGCACATCCAGCACAAGACGCTATGGCTCGCTGGGATCAAAGCGGACTCTGCCGAGAGGACGGGTGGGGCCAGCAGTGTGAGGCTGAGGTCAGATTCAGGATGATTGGAATACTCACAAGTCGTCCGGGAGAGAGAGAACTTGTTAACAATGTTATCACTCTTGTCTTTTGAACTACATTATTGATTCTTCTTACTGGCTGCTGACAGCGCTGACAGTCAGACATGTAAAACACGACATAGCCAGCGCTGTGAATGGCAACGCTAAGGTCACCACTGATCTAATAATATCCAAGATAAGAACCTCGAGCAAGCTTTAGATTATGCTCTCAACAGAAACACCCTCTCTGATCGGACTCAGTGAATAAAAGGCTGCTTTTTGTTTTTGGGTAAAACTACAAAGGCCAATGCAATACATGGTAGCGTTGTAGCAGCAGCAGCATGTCTTCATGTTACACTGCTGACCCCATCATGAATGAAAGCCATCAAAGCTCCAGACTGTAGGTTCCTCCACCCTTCAACTTCTAAAGTCTGCTTATCTACCACGCTTTCACTTACATATCACATCGTGGTAAATGTGCAGACGACGATCATTCTGAAACCTGCGTAGGAACCCTGACCAGAGGAAGACATGAACGCAGAGCGAGCTGTAGCACAAGGACTCATCTAAACAACGGCCATACAAAGCAGTACACCCGTCACTAAAGGCTCTACACTTTGACACCGTGATGAAGTGAGTGATCCACAGCACGATGAAGAACAGAACGGAGAGCTTTCAGCTTGTGTTGGACACGTTACCTCGTGTCTCAATGTGTACTGGACGGCCTCAGCTGTTTTGTAACAAGGACTGAAGTCTGCTTTCTTGTACTTTCATTAGATTCACTTTAGGAGTCTTAAAATAAAGCACTGGGATGTTTAGCTCTGTGATTAATGGCATCATTCACCAGTTGTCCAATGTTTACAGCTCCCTCTGCTGCAGACAAGAGAACAGGTGGGCCGTGGATTGGGTGACAACAGAGGAGGAGCGATTCTTGAGAAACCCCACCGGGGAGCCCACCAGAATCACACGGCTATCCGTGCCTGTCCACAAATAGAGACATTCATTTGCCAACTGTGATGAACAGTAACGCGGCTGACGGGGTGTGCGGTTGGAAATTCCCTTCGACTGCGAAAGTCTCATCGCTCGCAGGCTTAGTGGCGTAAATCGCACTGGTTTACAGATGGAGTCTTGTGTTGTTATGTTTCAGTCTTCATTTGATAACTATGATGCCGAACTGTACAGGTGCTGCTGTTACTGTAGGAAACCTTCTTTAACGTGCAATTGTTTAAAAGCTCATCTGCACTTTTTACTGGAAACAAAGTGACACAGTACGGAGATAATGAATGGACATTGAGTGTTTGGAACATAAGCCCTGTGCCCCCCCGCCCCCCCACAGATGGAGGCAGTGGACATACAGATTCTATCAGGGGTCAAACAGGTCCGGCTGTCCCTGCAGCTCCAGCTGACGGTTGAATAGCTCGACCTCTTGGTTGGCCTCGGCGAGGTACTCCTTAATAAACTCCTCCATGTCTGTGGTAACAGCGATGTAAGGGAGACAGCAGCACAATCACACAGACAACACAGCTGGTTCATACTCACTCATTGTCCTCATTAAATACAGATTTAATATCAAACACAGAGCTTGATTTGTGCCTGATCTGACTCACAGACTGTATGCAGGTATTCCAGGGTTGAGTCACAGATGAGAAGTGCTGGAGGTTCTACAATAGACAGCGACCACCATGAAAAGGATACAGGGATGGAGGTTCAGTTTTTCTCCAAAGATGTCCACATACTGGTGACCGTTGTAGAAGTATCCTTGTGGTAGTGGGTCCAGGTGCCGGGTCATCTGAACACAAACACAGAAGATCAAGTGAACACTTCTGGAGACTCCCTAACAGGAAGTGTTCGACAGCTCAACTTCCTGTTCATAGAAGTATAAAAAAGTTGCTCTGGTCTGCAAACGCCTCAAGTGTTTGTCTGACAACAGTCGGACCCACCGGAGCTCTCGCTGAAGACAATGACGATCATTGTGGACACATTGTGGACACAGTGAGGCTTCTACAGCCACCGAGCATGAAAGCAGCAGCGGGGACGTTCACATGTGCAGACTAGTAATTCAATATATACAAAGCTCATGAAAACATTGCTCTAAGTAGCTTTAATGTTGTTCATTCTTAAATGACAATACATTACATATAATTATGAATATAAACACACTCACATGTATGCTCTTGATTTCTTGAGGTGAAAGGCTGTTTTTAGTCTTCTTAGGTTTCTTCTTCTGCCTCTGTAAACACAGGGATGTGATGACAGCATTAGACTTTATGTTACGAGTCATCTGAAACAGCAATGCTATTTAAATGCCTACCTGCTTGGCACACAGCCTGAGCAGGTCCTTCAGTCCATCGTCAGTGAGGCCGACACCATCAAAGATCAGGCAGCAGGACGTGCTGGTCTCTTTGGGGCCCGGGGTCACGCTGAGGCTCCCGCTCAGTGTGTTGTAGCTCACCTCCATCAGCTGGTCTGAGTCTGGAGGGTCCAGAGATGAAGGAGCACATACACTTCACACCTTGTGTAACACCTACACAGCAGGCGTTGATGTTTGAACATCTATACAGCCTCTCTGCTCCCCAAATCACTCAGAACTCAAGAAACAAGATGTCAGATACCTGCTAACGCAATGCAAAATAAGTAGAGAATGTGCAACAGCTACATACAAAAGATGAAGTAAAGTAAAACAACTCAATATAAAGTGATGTCAATGATACACTAAAGGATAAGGATGGTACAGTCCAGTCTCCACATTCGCTCCGTACTGGAGTCTCTTCTCCGCTCTCTACACATATCTCCTCACAGGCTCCTGCACTCTCTCCTCATGCAACAACTCCACACAGGTGTGCAGATGGAAACAAAGAGTGGGAAACTATACGGAGGAAGTCTAAACACCAGACAACAAGCGAGCAGCATTCCTACCGTCAGGAGCTTCTGGACTGCCTTGAGGGCAACCTTTTCTCTAATACTTCCCAAAACTGGGAAATGCAAATGCAGGTCAAGAAGTCACATTTGTTTAGTAATGCTCAACAAAAGCAAGTTCTCTGGAATTCAAACTACGATCTGAAAGTTTCAAAAGTTAGCAAAAGTGTCGATGTATTTTTGAAGACTGAATAAAATGAGAATAAGTTCTTCATACCAGAAAACCGGACTTTCCCCCAAACGTTGTACACGTTTCCTCTGAAGGGGCGTGTCCTTAGTGATGACTTGAGCGCTACAGAACAGTGATGAGAGGATCAGCAGTTAGAACTGTGCTTTAAAACGTTCATTTCAATGATCAGCTTCCTGGAAGGCACAGTTGGCAGCAAGTGCATCCTTTGGGAACACAGAATTACTTTGAGACTCCAGTTGTCTCCATATTTGGAGGGAAAGGCGGCTTATATAATCATCATCAAACTCTGCCAGCTCATATCTGGAACTTCTGTCACGTGTAAGAGTCAAAAGAAGGGGGGGGGGGGGGGGCTCCTCTCCGTCTCACCTTTACAGCGGGTGACGAATAGAGGCCTCTCGAGGGGCCGGCTGAAGGCCACGCGCTGCTGGGTGAGGACCAGAGACCCACGACCGGAGAAGAAGCGCCCTCTGCACCTGAAGCACATTACACAAATGGTGAGAAAGTTGAGCGTAGAGCCAAATGTTTGTGCTACATTTTGTCTTTGGCTGGAAAGTTGTTTACTCCACCAGCTGCCCACATGAAAGAGGCCAGTGTTTGTGATTCGCTGGTAAAACTGTGAATCTGTAGAAGTAGATACTCTCTAATCGGCAGGTGAAACAGATTCTTGTCTCGGTCAAAGGGTTAGGACACACTAAATAAAGCTCGAAGATGAGTGAAGGAAAAGGGCCAGTGTGTGATCTGAGGGGAGGATTTAGCAGCGGTTCATATTCGGCTGACACTGGAGGCATGAGAGCTGAATGGACCGGGCCCAAAGGGAAGGAGACCGCCCTCTGTGTGCAAGGCGACTGCATGGCCAGCAGCTTGTTACAGGCTGCCAGCAGGCAGCTGGTGATAGAACACAAGATGCCCCGAGGGGCTTTACAGCAATCAGCGGCCGATACCCCCACCACTGCAGCCGAGTGGCAATTAAACTGCAGGGAGGGAGGCGAGGTAGGAATCGACGGCAATGTGTGGCTCAGGGAGGACACGGGAGGACACACGGGGGTCACAAGCAGTCAAGTGGTGCATCGGGGGAGGGTCTTACCATCCAGGGTACAGGACATAACGGGCTCTCAGCATCTGTGGCTCACTGAAGCTGCTTTCAGAAAATATCAGATTCACATCTTCATTCCTAATTGATACAAAAACACACACAACAAAAACACTTAACTTTGCAAAAATATGAATTATATTGAAAGTTATAATTAGAAAATGAATTACTCCAAGTACAGAATGCATTGGTCAAAGTTCATGACACATTACTGCTCTAACGTGCAGCGCTGTGACCCAACAGACACAGATGAAGCATTAATGCAGTGAGATGATCATGATTCTGCGGCTCCTACCTGGTGACAGCTCCTCTCTCTGCCAGTATGAAGGCTGCGGTGGGGTTGGCAGAGCGTACCAGCTGCTGAACATGCTGCATGAGAGGGTGCTTCTGCTCTGCTGTCAGCCCGGTGAACACCACGGTGCTCACAATACCTGACATACAACCAGGCGCACAAAGGGAATATGAATTCTGCATATGAAAATACAGAATGACGTCCGTGTAGGCACTGCAGAAATATTTCACACTAGGTTTGTGGTTTTTGGCATTACTGCTGCCATGTTGTACCTGCAAGCTGAATTTGGCTTTTGGATTCCTTCAAAACGATAACAAAGGTATAATAATAATACTTGTGTTCCATATGTCTCTATAGAATACCAGCTGGAGTGTAGACGGTGGGCTCTGAGAGCCTGTGATTGGTTGAGCCTTTAGCTTTTTATATTACTAGATCTGTATAAAGACACTTTTGACAACAGTGGTGGAGAATAACTGCATTGTGGGTAATGTTTTGAACACCATCACTGTGAGTTCAGTATTCAGATCAATAATCCATCGATCTCCATAGTTGTGTAATATGTCGACAAGAAGTTACATTTTTGCATCAATAAACAACAAAGCATTGTTTCACAAATATAATATATTTCTTCTTAATTTGGTGTTCACTGTGATGTGAGAGTATTAACTTCTCATCTCACTTGACTTAAATCAGACAGAACATTTCCTGATTGTGCAGTATATGTTCGGCATGGATAGATATGCTGTACAGCTTCCAGAACAGCATGACACAATGAATATCAATATGTTTCAGAGTATTCAGAGTGTATCGGTGCAGCAGACAGGACTTACCTTGGCTGCACTGCTCCAAGAGTTTAGGAAATGCAAACCTGCAGAGAGACAGAATGTAGAGTAGACGTGAGTACAGGGTGGACGCTGACAGGAGAATGGTCACGGTGGAGTGACCTGTTCACAGACTTGGATTATAGTCGTGTGAGAGTTCGTAAACAGATGTTTTCTTCAAGAATTCAAGGCCTCATTAATTATTAGTAATTAATATACAAATGGTCATTTGAAGGGGGAAGTCTTCCTTTAAGCCCTGTGACGTGAACAAGAGCTGTATTTCCATGTATTTAATTAATAGTTCCACAACATCATCACTAACAATAACTCTATTTATGACGAAGGGGTTTTTGCCCAAGTTGTGCAGCAATAAAGTAACTCGGTGAGACGGCTGTTGGCTGGCAGGCCGGTTATCAATCGTGGGGCCTTTATTATAGGATGACATCATGACTGAGACTGGCAACTGCTCAATGTAAAAGCTTTCTGTAATCTCATTTAATCTTAACATCATTTATCCTGAGTTTCCAGATCGATCAGTGTTATACACCACTTTCTGAAGAACCGTGACTCTGAGCCAAGTCCCCCTCCGGCCACCAGCGACCCCCAGGGAGCCTGCAGGCTGGGGGATCAGCCATTTGAAAGGCATTCATCTTTCCTGTCCTGATGTAATGAACTGTCTACATTCATCACAAAGAATGGATCATGACTGACTGATGAGCTGAGGAGGGGGTGCTGGGCACACATGTGGACCTGGGGGATTAGAGGGGCTATGCTGCACAGGGTTGACAGGCAGGTCAGGCCTAAGCTGGGCTAACCACTCCCAATTAGCACCATAGTGGGTCCACAGATCTCCACACAATCTATGGCAACAGACAGTGACGGGGGGGATGTTGAAGATGCCTCACATGGAAAAGTCAATGCTAACCACATTGCTAACTAAACCTCTTATAACACATCTTTCCACTGCAGAGTCTGATGGATGGTCATCTCAATGTATGTACAGCACAGGATATTTAGGATTATTAGAGCGAGTAGACCATCAGATACAGAACATGTTTAAGACGTATTATTAGAGCTAGTAGACCATCAGATACAGAACATGTTTAAGACGTATTATTAGAGCGAGTAGACCATCAGATACAGAACATGTTTAAGACGTATTATTAGAGCTAGTAGACCATCAGATACAGAACATGTTTAAGACGTATTATTAGAGCTAGTAGACCATCAGATACAGAACATGTTTAAGACGTATTATTAGAGCTAGTAGACCATCAGATACAGAACATGTTTAAGACGTATTATTAGAGCGAGTAGACCATCAGATACAGAACATGTTTAAGACGTATTATTAGAGCGAGTAGACCATCAGATACAGAACATGTTTAAGACGTATTATTAGAGCGAGTAGACCATCAGATACAGAACATGTTTAAGACGTATTATTAGAGCTAGTAGACCATCAGATACAGAACATGTTTAAGACGTATTATTAGAGCGAGTAGACCATCAGATACAGAACATGTTTAAGACGTATTATTAGAGCTAGTAGACCATCAGATACAGAACATGTTTAAGACGTATTATTAGAGCGAGTAGACCATCAGATACAGAACATGTTTAAGACGTATTATTAGAGCGAGTAGACCATCAGATACAGAACATGTTTAAGACGTATTATTAGAGCTAGTAGACCATCAGATACAGAACATGTTTAAGACGTATTATTAGAGCTAGTAGACCATCAGATACAGAACATGTTTAAGACGTATTATTAGAGCTAGTAGACCATCAGATACAGAACATGTTTAAGACGTATTATTAGAGCTAGTAGACCATCAGATACAGAACATGTTTAAGACGTATTATTAGAGCGAGTAGACCATCAGATACAGAACATGTTTAAGACGTATTATTAGAGCTAGTAGACCATCAGATACAGAACATGTTTAAGACGTATTATTAGAGCGAGTAGACCATCAGATACAGAACATGTTTAAGACGTATTATTAGAGCGAGTAGACCATCAGATACAGAACATGTTTAAGACGTATTATTAGAGCTAGTAGACCATCAGATACAGAACATGTTTAAGAC
Source organism: Leptoclinus maculatus (assembly GCA_032191485.1). NCBI lineage: Eukaryota > Metazoa > Chordata > Actinopteri > Perciformes > Stichaeidae > Leptoclinus > Leptoclinus maculatus. The sequence continues at coordinate 748,806 of JAVDOI010000071.1, read as the reverse complement.
GTATTATTAGAGCTAGTAGACCATCAGATACAGAACATGTTTAAGACGTATTATTAGAGCGAGTAGACCATCAGATACAGAACATGTTTAAGACGTATTATTAGAGCTAGTAGACCATCAGATACAGAACATGTTTAAGACGTATTATTAGAGCTAGTAGACCATCAGCTCTTCTAAAGGACGGTGGGAGTTCTCCATATATGCTCCGGAGTTAATGTGCAGAATCTAATTATGAGATTTGTTAGAACACCCACTGGCTTTTCAATGAAATGTCTTGTTAAGAAGACGGTCAAAGTAGTTTTCCAAGCGTGTTGGAAAAAGTAGACCCTAGACTGACTTCATCTGTATGTACGCATCACTGGCCAACGCAGCTTGGCCGTGCAGTGGAAAACAGCCTATTACCCGGAGTGGTATGTCATATTGTGTGGAGCAGCTCAGTCAATCTTCGACAGTGAGAAGCTCTGTAAGCTACATCTAAAGCCTGTAACAAAAGGAGAGTGAGATTAAATGTAGGCCTGATCCTCTCTGTAAAAGGGACCCAGCCTTGAGTTTTAATAGCTAAAAGTCTTATGTAACCTCGTCCTGGAAACCTCCAACATCCGGCCCTGTCTGTCATCCTCTGGTCCGTCTGTCCAGACACAACTCAATGAAACCCTTCATTTGAATCCAAGGCTCCATCACTGCTGTGTTTTAGCATATTTAGCTTCTTTAACTTTGCAAAATAGGCACAAAAAAATACAATATGGAAAATGTATGTTTTTGGAAAATGTCAAGCATACGGAGAGATAGCGGAGGAGCGGATTGTGCTGCAGAGTTATATGTTGTGAAACTGGGTCAACAAATCAATTGCTGTGAAATGTGTTTGGGTGCAACTGTCGTCCTCAGCAACGGAGTCATAAGCTTTCCTGAGCAATGCTCCAAGTCTACAGGTGGTGAGTGTTCGCTCCTCATTGGATGGATTCATGGTGACGTATTCTGTGACTGTACTGAAGCGCTGGGTTTGAGTGCAACTGAGTCACTAAATAGGTCCTTTTCTTCTGCATGTACAATGTGAGACATGTCGACTACGCTTTTCACACTGCACTTAGCTCCAGGCTAAGGGAGCTGTTAGCCCGGGGCTAAGAAAGCGTTCAGTCGGCACATTCCAATGTGGGCTACGCCCGACTTTAGTCCAGGGCTAGCTGGCCCTGCTGCGGAGCAGAGTTAGCACCGAGTTTGAGGGTTATCCCCTGAAAATCAACTAAGCTTTACGTTTCCAGTGTCAAATGGGTCAAGAGTAAACGTTACAAAGGACTTTAAGAAAAAAAAAGATGGTCATCCATCTCATTTCACTTCTTTTTTAGTTCCAGTCCGTTTGGTAATCCAATCAGTTAGAAACTGTGCGATTTTGTTAAACGACAAACTAAGCTTGATGTCAGTGGACATCATTATGTTTGCTTTCCCTTTAACAGCCGCAGTGTTGAGACCTAATCTACTGGAGAAAGAAGCGTCACCTGTGCTCCACGCAGGAGGCCAGCGGGTCCACACAAGCAGTGATGGCGCCGATGGTGAAACACGCTTGGACAACTGGGTCAGGGTGGAAGAGCACCGCCTGGACCACATCCAGAACATCTGTGTATCTGTGCAAGTAGAGACATTTACAAATGAACAAGTCATCACACACCGACAATGAACAGTTCATCAATTCACTCTTTCCTTCAAGTGCCCTCTGACATTAGGTCTGAACACCCCATAATACTCTAAGGACTCATAGGGTAGCAGCTTCTCCTGCCAAGATGTGGGAGAAGGTGAAGCTCAGTAAGAACAGAATGATGAGATCTAAGATCTGTTTCATGTACTGGGATGACATCGTTAGTATTCAAGACATTGAATGATAAACGTCAGATAACATTCATTTCAAATTGGAGTATTGTTGGTATATAAACGGTTCCTTTTAGCTCAGCTCCGCTCTACTGGAGTCTTGACTTCTCAGATCCGAGCTATATCAAACTGATCGTCTTTCTTACCCAGGTGAGAGCACCAACAGACGGGGTTTGACCTTCTTACCCAGGTGAGAGCACCAACAGACGGGGTTTGACCTTCTTACCCAGGTGAGAGCACCAACAGACGGGGTTTGACCTTCTTACCCAGGTGAGAGCACCAACAGACGGGGTTTGACCTTCTTACCCAGGTGAGAGCACCAACACACGGGGTTTGACCTTCTTACCCAGGTGAGAGCACCAACAGACGGGGTTTGACCTTCTTACCCAGGTGAGAGCACCAACACACGGGGTTTGACCTTCTTACCCAGGTGAGAGCACCAACAGACGGGGTTTGACCTTCTTACCCAGGTGAGAGCACCAACACACGGGGTTTGACCTTCTTACCCAGGTGAGAGCACCAACACACGGGGTTTGACCTTCTTACCCAGGTGAGAGCACCAACAGACGGGGTTTGACCTTCTTACCCAGGTGAGAGCACCAACACACGGGGTTTGACCTTCTTACCCAGGTGAGAGCACCAACAGACGGGGTTTGACCTTCTTACCCAGGTGAGAGCACCAACACACGGGGTTTGACCTTCTTACCCAGGTGAGAGCACCAACAGACGGGGTTTGACCTTCTTACCCAGGTGAGAGCACCAACACACGGGGTTTGACCTTCTTACCCAGGTGAGAGCACCAACAGACGGGGTTTGACCTTCTTACCCAGGTGAGAGCACCAACACACGGGGTTTGACCTTCTTACCCAGGTGAGAGCACCAACACACGGGGTTTGACCTTCTTACCCAGGTGAGAGCACCAACAGACGGGGTTTGACCTTCTTACCCAGGTGAGAGCACCAACACACGGGGTTTGACCTTCTTACCCAGGTGAGAGCACCAACAGACGGGGTTTGACCTTCTTACCCAGGTGAGAGCACCAACACACGGGGTTTGACCTTCTTACCCAGGTGAGAGCACCAACAGACGGGGTTTGACCTTCTTACCCAGGTGAGAGCACCAACACACGGGGTTTGACCTTCTTACCCAGGTGAGAGCACCAACAGACGGGGTTTGACCTTCTTACCCAGGTGAGAGCACCAACACACGGGGTTTGACCTTCTTACCCAGGTGAGAGCACCAACACACGGGGTTTGACCTTCTTACCCAGGTGAGAGCACCAACAGACGGGGTTTGACCTTCTTACCCAGGTGAGAGCACCAACAGACGGGGTTTGACCTTCTTACCCAGGTGAGAGCACCAACAGACGGGGTTTGACCTTCTTACCCAGGTGAGAGCACCAACAGACGGGGTTTGACCTTCTTACCCAGGTGAGAGCACCAACAGATGGGGTTTGACCTTCTTACCCAGGTGAGAGCACCAACACACGGGGTTTGACCTTCTTACCCAGGTGAGAGCACCAACAGACGGGGTTTGCCTCCAGGGCCTCTCTGGCTCTCCAGGAAGCTGGACAAATACTGCTGCAGGTGAGAGGCTGAGAAGCCGTCACAGCTGTCAGGCCTGTACACCACCCACCTACAGAACGGATGAAATCAAAATCAAATTGTAATGTTTTTGTTTGTGTTGCTTATAGCTATAACATATATAAGATGACAAATAATAACAAAACACAAACCGAAGGAACATCTCACCTTCCATGTTCCTTGTTCAACTGGACCAGGAAATTGCAGAGTCTTTTCTTATGGCTTCCTGGTAATCCAGTGATGATGGTTATGACAACCTTTCCACACATAAAAAGCCCAATTAGGGATGATAGAACAACGCATTCTTTGAAGGAACCAGGAAGGTTTTTTCTTGTCTACATTTTTCAAATGAGAAAGATCCGTGTGCTCACCTTGTCTCCCTGACTGGTGACTGGATTCCTCAGCTCTGCAGAGGGGAAGAGCGCCCCCAGGTGGTCATACAGGATGGGCTCCTGACCGATACTACTCAAGGCAAAGTGCTGAAGAAACCTGGCGTGGACCAGAATACAAGGATCAGTAAGAACTGAATGGCACGACTAGTATTTTATTTTAGTTTACATTTATGTAAAAGCACAAAATCATTTCTTTTGTATTATCTCTGCTGGAACAGAGTGCTTAGACCTATAATGAAACATTTTCAGAAGCACTGTGCGGTTTGTTCAGTTGGATGTCTATTTATACGAGGGGACAGATTTGGGAAGACCGAGAAGCCGAGTTATCCTTGCACGTGGTCGTCTTTGTTACAGCTACAATGGCAAGAAAGAAAATGCGTGTGCACTGTTTATTTCCGGCCAGATAAAGAAGAGTCTTTAACGTGTGGATGGTCACCAAAGATGACACTGTATCAAGAAACAGGCTTAAAATGCTATTTTGGGAAGACATACCCATGATCAAGCAATACCTCGCATCAGGTTTTATTACTTGTTTGGTCCAACTGTGAAGCCCTACTGAGTGACTGAGTACTAACATGTCCTGCTCTGGCAGCTGGGAGTATGAAGTCTTCAGGCTGCCTCTGCGTTTGGCCACCGGTGGCTCCTGACTGTCATGCAGCTTCTGCAGCCTGCTGTGCCTGAGAGGACAAAAGAAATCATTAGAATTTTGACCTTATTGGGTCAAATAAGATTAAAAACCTTTTCTAAAACTGTGATATTTCAAGGACAAACTGCTTACTTCCCATACTCCAAGGAATGTGGAATCTAGCATACAGTCAACTACTCTTAAGTTATCTTACATGTTTTTCTGGTTCCAGGTCAGGTGCTTTTGGTCCACCATTTGCAGATTAAGTCCAGAGTCAGATTTTTGCCACACTGACAAAACCTGAAAGCAAAGAGAGAAACGATTCAGACAACTGTAGCTGTATCTTTAATGAGCATAACATGATGAGGACGGCTTGTTTTACAGTAATAGATCATCCATGGACCAACACAAAAAGCAAATCCGGTCCTAGTGGTGAGTTAAGTATTTTTACCATGTTACTTTGAACACTTAAGAGTCTAGTGTGTATGATTTGGTGGCATCTATGGGAGAGGCTGCAGATTGCAACCAACTGTAAAATGATTCTGTGTGACAAGTGTGTAGGAGAACTACGGAGGCCGAACACGTGAAAGGCCCTAAATAGAGCCAATGTTTGGTTTGTCTGTTCTGGGCTACTGTAGAAACAGCAGCTGGCTCCTTAGAAATATATTTCACAAGCATGATGAGAGACTGAGTCAGGTCTATGTGAGACGTCACTGGCTTCAGGCTTCACCTTGGAGTAGAAGGCCCTGTGGCTCTTAGACCTGGGCTGAAGAGCAAAGACCAGACAGCGGTCAGCGCTGTGCAGAGGGAACGGGAGGTGGGGGAGCAGGCTGCTGTCATACTCCACGAGGAGAGACGCCACAGCGCTGGAGTCCTGGTAAGAAGACGACACAGACATCGTACACAGGTTGGAACCAGACATTCTACCACCGGATTCATATCATTATGTTTAATCACAGTAAAGATGTACTATGTAACAACAAAATAGAACTTGTGTATATGTGATCATACATGTGTCATAACTGAATATTACCGGATCATAGAACTTGATGGTGCTGATGTGGTCTTTGGACAGTGTGATGCTTCCATATTGAGAGTGGATGAACAGCAGTCCCTCAGAGAGGAAAATGATTTTTCCTATGAGTAACATTTGAAGGAATATTGAAAGTTAGGCAGAATCACGACTCTTTGTCACACAACGTGGTAAGACGTTAGCTAGAATATCTTGTGAATGTACCGTCACATTTACACTGAAATGAAATGCTGTGAATGAAGCTTTGATTGAACGTGACAGGGTGGTGGAGGGTTGACTTTGACAATTGATTCCAGGCCAAGTCAGTAATCTAAGAATCTAAGGTCATACAGCAGCATTGTAAGTTACTGTATATATATATATATATATATATATATATTATATATAAAGTAGGTTTTGTCAATACTACTGGAGAGTGTCACCTTCTTCAGGTGTGGAGAGCTGGCTGCTGGAGAACACGTACGCAGCATCTGCTACAGTCAGAGCAGATCCCAGACAAGTGCCTTCCTCTTTCTGTTGAAGACACTTACTGTAAGTGATGAGGTCACATGTTCACGTAGTCATACACTGGACACATGAACTCTGAGCTTACCTTAGCAAGATGTTGGGCTTGCTCAGATTGCTTGACATCAGGTTCCATCTAAAAACAATATGACCATAAGACACCAAACAAACAATGCTGGGAGAAATAAAATGGTGTATTCCTTAAACGAAGGATGAGACAACATGTTCTGCATGTAACGTGTATGTATCCAAACATTCTGCGTATCACATTGATCTTAGTCTTTCTGATTTTCGGCCCCACACATACCAGCCAGCAGGCGTATCGAGGCACGGTTGTAGTCAGGACGGTGTAGCAGCTGTCTGAGGACACGGTGCCGTCTGCAGGAGAGGAAACAGAATGAAGCACTAAACACAAAGTCAAACAAGGAAGATACAGTAGATCACAAATAGGATTGTCAGAGCAGGAAAAAAGGCTTTTTATACTCGTGCTCTGTTGTTTTTGTTTGTCACTGTATTTAATACAGTATGTAACTCAAATGTGCTTTGTGGAATCACTCAGCAATCCATTTGAATCAGACTGAATGGAATCAGTACTGTACCTTTCTGTTGAATGTTGATGCCGGACTCCAAGAAGGATTCAGAGAAGACCACAGAGCCCAGGTCGCCCCCGTCCCACTGCAGGTCTGGGATGTCATGGACAGTCATGGAGGCCTGAGAATAAAATAATTAGTTAGATGAAGAAAAAAAAGTGTTTAAGAAGGAAATTGTACACAAACGTTATTTATTTCAAGCAAAACGAAGATGATCCTCTAACTTACTGCTTTCACTACGTAGCGGCTGTCTTTATCAGTCAGAGCAATGATCCTGAAAACAAGAACAAAACAGCTTCTGAAATCCTGAAATCACACATTTACAAAAAGGTTTCTTTTTTAAATAACATGACTAAATGTTTCCAGGAGCAGAAGACCAGTGGTCCAACCAGGACGAGTGAACACCCACCGTCCCTGCATATTCACTGCTTGTATGCTGAATTCACATTTGGACCTGAACAAAGAAAACAGAGTCAAACCAAGTCAAACAAATAAATGACATTTGTGCTAAAAGTCTCACAGGAAGGATGATCAGTCGGTACCTGAGAGAACCGCGGTACTGACTTAAATTCATCGAGTCCAAAGCCAGTAGAAAGGTGTTCTCTGCTACATCCTTGGCCTGGGATAATAAACACGCCTTAATGAGAAACGCTACGTGAAACGTTACATTGTGAAGGGTTAATGTTGCTTTTCTTACCTTGGTAGCGCTGGAGGTAAAGGAGTAGCTTTTGATTCCTGACAGGACTGCTTGAACAGCAGCTGAATAAATCTGCGACAAAAGTCTGAAAAAAAATAAAAAAACCTCTTTAATTACAGTTAACAAGACAATAGTCAACCAATAGCTTACAGGGAACACATATTGATCATGAGACCCACAACTAAATCACTTACAAGACTTCTGTTTTCTTTTGTTCTATGTTCTGATTTCCTGTGGATGAAACAAACAAATGATATACTAACGATATATCTCATATTACAGTTAACCCCAGGCCCGTTCTGGACCCCACAATCAACTCCACACAGCAACATTTCACACTCGCAATCCTGAGGGTTAGCTTCTTTAAAACTATGCTCTGCAGCAGGACTACCTCTGAAATGTGATGCAAAGGACAATAATGTCAAAAACCTAAACATTTTTGAACTAATATTTTTACGAATGTGCAGTTAATCAATATGAAATAGGCAAAGTCATCCAGTAAAAGCTCACCAAGGTATGGAGAGTGGGTGGTTCCTAAGAAATAGGTCCGAGAGCAGGCTAGAGGTCCTTTGGGAGCCACACACTGCAGAATCTAATGAGCAAAGATACAATCATGGCATGTTCCCACTTCACAAATGAGCTGCAAATATACCTGAATCTCATATTTACAGGAGACGTGGGGTCAGTGACTACATGTTTCCTGGGATGTTGTACCAAATCCCTTCACCAGGTGGTGCTGCAGGCCACTTATCCTCTTTAACTTGAGCAATGTGATTTAGAAAACATTGAAGGTTCCTCATTCCATATTCAGAACATTCATGTAGCAGCAGACCTCTATTTCCTGTGTAAAGATATAGTGCAGTAATGTCTACCTGAGCACAGAATGACAGGTCTTCTACCATACGAACCAAGCCAATAATAGGGACCCTATCACAATGCAAGTGGTTTACAGTGTTAGCTGGCTACATCACACCGTTTCCCATCTCAGGCTCCTCACCATGTGTCTGGCTGCAGAACCCTCAGGTCCTGTGTTGCGGACCTGATGACTCTCTGAGGGAAAGTTGAACGAATAACCCTCCAAATCCTCTGAGGAGGAATGCTTTCCAAGCAACACAAAGGGCTGCTGACTTTTACTGAAATAAGAAACATTTGATAAGGCGATTGTATTAAGACTAATGAACTCATGAATATCATTTCAGAATATGACCTTGTTGAATAAGAAGCGTACCTTTTATCGGTGATGTTGCTTGAGATCAGTCCGTGAGAGTAATAAGTACGGAATGCCTGTGGATTGATGAGAATATACTTTATGCAGACACAAGTACACTTGTGAGTACACTTGTGATCTCCTGTCGCATTAGTGGAGATAAACGTACCTCTCCTGCCTGTGCTTCAGAGAGCTCCAGGATGGACAGATGGCTCTCCAGGTCCATGCTGGAGAAGAAGCCGCTCCACTGCTTCTCAAAGTTCACCAAGTCCTAAAAATACAGCAAACCACACCAAGGTTAGAGTGCATACAGTAGCATACTGAATGCTCATGTTCAACTTCACATACTAAATGTGACTATGAACAAAGTATTAATGTCACTTATGACATATCAATCAATTAGACTTCGACTGACGGCCTATTAATCAGCTAGACTTTACATGTTTTTAGATAATCTAACTTTTAACTTTCATCATTTCCTTTTATCAATAACATGCTGGAAAAAAACAAATGACTGATCATTCCAAATAGATTTCTGAACATGCAAATGTAAAAAGAAGCTGGTATTACCTCTGTGAGGAGATTATCCAGGGACACCGGGTCCAGTCTGCTGTAAACCTGCCACAGCTTCTCACTCATGTCCATTAGCTGGAAAAGCAGGAATATATGAAACAAGAAGGACCACAAGTACAATGTTGTGCTACAAACATTTGTAATGTTAAATATCTTTCACTTTTGCAACTGTTTGAAGGTACCTTGTATTTCATGGTAAAAAAGCTCCCTCTACCGATGCCTTCCAGGGCGAATGCTTGAATCAGGGGCCACTTTTCCACCATAAACATGTCAAACCTCTGGATGTGTCCTAGAAGGAAAAGAAGAGCAACATGTACCTGTGTTGTTGGTGAAATTACATTTTTAAAAGTAGTGAATGAATGTGGAGATGTAAACGTGATGATATGTACCCTGGGAGCTGTTAGGTACACCAATACGATAGCAGTCCTGCACCATCGTGACAAAACTGGAGATTTTGAATTCTTCTGCTGCTTCCTCATCTTCATACTGTGTGGAGGTGGGACAATTACAAAAAGGACTCGATCAGGATTAACAATGACAAACACTGGTACAAAGGGTCATATTTACACCTGCGCACACATTACAGGTGCATTGGTAAAAAACTAGAACACACTGTGTCATTGATGGAAGTGAATATGCTGCTTTCACTGTGCAGCCTGTGTACACAAGGTGTAACATTTAAGATTAATAGTAACCTGCAAGGGTTAACATTTTAGCCAGATGGATACATCAACATGCCAAAATACTCTTGATAAAGTTCCTACTCCTAACTGAAGCATACAGGAACTGCAATCAACTGAAGCATTAACCTCCGCCTCTGTCATGCAGTAGAGATGCAGGTTCCTCCAGTGGGACACGTAGGGCAACAGGTAACTGTAGTTCATCGGGTTGCAGTACAGATGAACACAATCTGCCTTGATCAGCAGAATTACATCTGGAAAGCAGACAAGCAATGTGTCAGAATGGATACAAACTAAAGCAAGCACAGAAATAGGAGTACAAACGTAGTGAACAACACTTGGAAAAACTCACCATCCAGCATTTCATCAGGAAACTCCTCAAGGACTTGTTCAAGATTCAGCTGATTTCTTTCATATAGTCCATAGAACAGGTATTTCGCCAGCTCAGTGCACCCCTCATTATATCTGCTGTCAATTCCTGAAATACACAAAACAATTACATTAATATTCACTCATTGGCTGTTTTGGAATGACCATATGAATTGTTTTATCCACTATTTGTTTGGCCTTAGCAGTTGGCAGCGCAGTTAACCAGGCCAGATAAAGAAACTAAAGTTTAAGATAAAAAGTTTGCAACTTAACATACCAAGAGAGCACAGGATGCCATCAGGAGTGGCAATGCCACCGTCACAGAGCAAAGACTGAGCCTGACGCAGGCGACTGCAACTGGAAAAAGTCACAAGAAAAAAAGATTGGCTTTGTTAGTTATTAACATTAAACAATTAACGGTTCCATTTGAACCTTGGAAACAGCAGTTTCTCAACACACTGTCCGATCTGCTTGTAGTTTCCATAGAGTTCAATCACATCTCAGAGTTTGATAAAAACAAACCACCTCAGAAATAGAAGTTGGACCTTGGATTTTTTTGGTTTTGTCAAACTTAAAAAACAAAACAACAAACAAAAACAAATTTAGAAAAATGCATTCATGACAAATGCATGATAGCTAAGATTATTATCTCAAGTCATTCACAGTTTTGAGATAAGCTAAGGTTAAAAATCTCATGATTGCCACAGGTTTCTACAACATAGTTCTTCTCATAATATAGAATTATTAATAATAAATTATGATTATATCATATAATATATAAGAGAAATACAAACAGTTGATTATACTGTTTTACTTTTATTAAAAAATTAATTATGCTCAATTTATTTTCATATATGACATATTAATAACAGTAAAACTAGTAAACCTGTAATAAAAGTAAAATATAAAAATAAAAATAAATTCAATAAAAACACAAAAGTATAGTTACATAAAATAATAATAATAAATGTTTTAAATAAATACAAAGAATTAATTATAATTATGGAGGAGAAATACAGAACGTTATACTGTCTTAACTTAACGTTATAGCTAACGTTATAGCGTTACATACAATCTTACAAGTATGACATTGTTTCAGCAGAGTTAGGTAAATAATAAATGAGTTAGGTTAATTAGCGTAACGATTTAGGTTATTTTTATATGTTTTTGTTTGTTTGTTTTGTGAAATGTTAACATTACTTCCCACAGATTCTACGTAACTCGTTATGAATTAACGTCATTACCAGTAACCGTTAACGTTAGCTTTAGGTTTTGGCAATAAAAACACTTGACTGTTTTTTATTTAATTTATTAATACTTGACTGATGTGAGGGGAATTTCTATGAACGGGGGTGTTACACCGCTAGCTAAATAAATATGTAGCATTGCTTAACCAGCCAATATACAACTACTCACAGCGTAACGGACGTTACTAACGTTAGTAACGGACGTTAGTAACGGACGTTACTAACGTTAGCCGTTACCGTTAACAGGACCGTTAACTTTACCTAAGATGTGAAAACGACGACGAATAACGGACAGTGTCTCGCGCTAACGTTAGGTTAGCTAGGTTAGCTTGACAGCTTCACTGAGGCGTTTTCCGTAAACACAATTGGACAGTACATTACCTGACAGCTGGGCTAATTCCCGACAATCTTCCGTTAACTCTCCTAATACCGGCCATGGTGATTGTTTTGTCCCGGTTCACACAATTTACGTTTTAAATCGAACAACGTTATGTATTTAAGGGCCGACTAACTACATCTTCTTCATCACCCTGGAGAACGTCTACACAAGATAGCTTAGCAACGGAGCAAACCACTTGATGTTTAGGGGCGTCTAGAATATTATTACAAAAGTTGGGGGGAAAAGTGACAAAATATATCTATATAATTAATAATATATATAATTTCACACAACTGGAAATATGGAAAGTAGTTTATTTTCTATTGGCCTAATTAAATGGTTTAGAAAAAAGCAATGTATCCGAATTAAGCAGACCCCCCCCCCCATTTTACGCTGTAGTACTGTCTTGTTTTGGGCCGTTTTGACAGCGGCAGGCACCAGCGCGCAGCAGCACAGGGAGATGGTGCAATCCCTCAGTAATCTCAGTTGTTGTGTATGGAGGGGAACCTATGGAAGCCCATTTCTGCCAGCAAAAAAAAATAAAAATAAGATCACCAAAAAAAAGAAAAGAATTAATTCACAAAAAAATATATATATATATATTTATATATATATATATATTTTTTTTTTACTTTTTCTCTGTCAGCAAAAAAAAAAAAAAAAAAAAAGATGTTTCCAGTTGCTGTTTATTGGTCGCCACCTCAGCCACATTGGTTTCATTCTTTATACTCCAGAGCTTCAAGGGTGCGTTTGCTCAGTACAATCCATGTGAAACATCATCTGTATTTCATGTGTTGTAAAGCCACGTTTAAAGAAGTCTTCAATGTACTCACAATCCATTCATATGTCAAATGTAGAGTAACCTATGAAGAGCTGCTTCTATGACTGTTGTGTTAAAGTATCTCATAATTTCGACTTCCTATAGCAACTTGAAACATCTGGTCAGTGTTATGGTTACAGATGGATGCACCAAAAGTTTTTTTTTTTTTTTTTTTGCTGGTGGAAAAAAGTTAAATAAAAAAAAAAAAAAATTATTAGAATTATTATTATTTATTTTGTGGGTGGATTTTTATTTATTCATTTTTTTGTGAATTACATTTTTTTTTTTTTTTTTTTAAGTTACTATTTTTTTCAATTTTTTTTTTTTTGTGATCTTATTTATTTATTTTTTGTTTTAAACAGATTTCTTTGTCATTAGTGTTAACCTTATATGTTCACAAGAACATTTTTATCAAATTTTTTATCTTGCATGTCATAGCACTAATATACTACTTTGTTTTATCTGCAATGAGGCTGATTCAGCAATAATGAAGACCATAAACAATCACAGGATGCCTGTCAGACTGGCTTTATTGTGCAGAGAGCAGGCACATAATATAGTCAGGTAGGGAAAAGGAAACCGGAGTTTGCAAATCCGTTCAATTTAAAATGTTCACCTCAAATATGACTTAAAATGGACTTGCAGTTGTATAGCGCCTTTCTAGTCTTCGACCAATCAAAGCCACCGCCACATGCCAATATTTACCCCATTCATACACTGATGGCAGAGGGTACCATACAAGGTGCTCAAGGATCCAATCTAATGCCCATTCATGCACACTGACACACCGATGGGGTGCAGTATCTCGCCCAAGGACACTTCGACTTGAGCCAAATTTCACATTGTGGGGAGAGAAATCTGCACAGTCACATTATGGGGACTCAGCTACTGTAGGATGCAAGGCTGTGTGTGTGTTGTGTGTGTGTTTGTTCGACAAAGAGAAAAGATAGTGTTTTACAGTTTGGCATGGATGCTTACTAAAGATGATTGGTTTAACGTGCTCAAAGGTTTTAGTAAGAAGTATCGTTTCTTATTTGTGAGTGAAGCAATGCTAGTGAGCAGAGTTCTTTCTAAGAACTCAGGCATGGCGTTATGAAACATAAGCCTTTTGTGCTGTGGAATGCACTTCCTTAACGGCAAAACTTTGGGTCACACGTGAAAAAGTTGTAACCAGGAAGCATCTTATTTTTTTCCCGCCCTCATGATGCTTGTCTCAGAGCCAGAGAATCCAGTTTCAGGTGTTCTCTTGAGCTGACAAGGATCTTAAGCAGATCTGTAAGAGCACCTGCAAAAGACATGTGGCACAGTAAGTAATTCTTTCCGACATCATTTTGTGTTTTCCTACACATTCAATGCTAATTTAAATACAAGGACAATGTTAGCAATTGCAAGGCCTAAACAATAACAGATGCATTTGAGTTGCAGTTACTGTTAAAATAAAAAAATTTTTTAAACCCTGTATTTCTTGGTGTGCACTTAAAATGATCACAAGTCATTGACAAGTCATTACTGTGTTGTTTGGCAGACGGCAAAGCTAACATGAGGCATATGATGGTGGTCATGTCCACCGTGGAGCAATGGTCCTCTTTGAAGTCTCTGCAGCAGCACGGATCAGGGGAAAAGCATCTCGGGTTGACCTTCAGTTCTCTGGGACCAAATCAAGTCTGTGACTTGACAGTGGATGGTCGCTTGGTCAGCTTGATTTACGCAGATTTAAAGCAAGACATGACAGAGGAGGGCATAAGTCGGGCAATAGATGGCTGCTTTAAGTCTTGCACAGATGGAGTCAGTACATTCCTGCTGCTGATCCAAGGCGGCCTTTACACGAAGAGGGAGAGAAGAATGGTGGAGACACTGCAGGCCCACTTTGGAGCTGAGGCTTTAAAGTACCTGGTAGTCATCTCCCTGGAAGATGGAAAGGTTGCTGACACACTGGACGACGCCCTCCTGGAGCTGCTGAACACGTGCGATGGAAGGTACTGCCGAATCACATCGTCTGCAGCTAAAGGGGAGCTGGGCGCTCTGCTCAAGATGCTCGACCGCATGCTGGCTGAGAACGGCACGACCGGCTACACAGAGGCCATGCTGACCGAGGCCAAGAAAAGGAGCACGGAAGACTCGGCCATGCAGATCCTCAAACAGAAGGTGCAAGAGGTCGAGGAGCAGGAGTGGGCGTTCAAGCAACAGATGCAACAGCAAGAGGTGAGAAGAGCCAAAGAGATGGAGGAGCTGAAGGTGAGACATGCTGAGGAAAGAAAGAAGGAGGCGGCGGAAAAAAAGCAATACGAGACGAAGAGGGAGAGCCTGGAGGAGGCTGTGATGAGCCACAGGGCCATGCTGCAGCTCCAGACGAGGGCCACTGATGGTAAGACTTAGTTTGAATTAGAATGAGTTAATATCAATGAAATCTTTTTCCTGCACTCCAAACATTTACATCTGGTTGCTGGAACAGGACCATGTGATTTTCTTGATCAGCTTTTATTTCATTCATTATTTCATTAGATGACAGAACAGACAAATAATAATTAAATTGTAGCGTGAAACCGTTTATATCTATTGAAAAACGCAGTTCAGAACAGACAGGATTCTCATAACCGTGTTGTTAAAGTGTGAAAGTACATTTTTGCTGAACTGCATTTTGAGACATTCTTGCGCAGAAACGTCTCCCACTAGGGGGCGATAAAGGCACACATTGATACTCATCTAATACCATGTTTAGTTTTACACATGTAATATAAACAGTCAAAAACTATTGAACCCCAAATGTGGCGTTAAAGTTCATGAATACAATAAAAACGAGTCATGTACTTTTATTTCTGCCTTTTGTTGTAAATATTTAATGTTCTAATTGTTCTGAAAACGCTCCCTAACCGCCATTTCTCCTCGTCTTTGACTTGAAGATGATGACACGAAGAAGATGTCGGTCATCCTGTTGGGTCTTTCTGGCAGCGGGAAGTCCTCTGCTCTGAATCTCATTCTAGAGAGGGCAGGTAATCAATACAAATCAATCACTGAGTCCAGCCACGAACCCCCTCAGCCCACCTTGTTTTGCGAGCGGAAGGAGGTGTTCGCGGCAGGGAGGCGACTCATCCTGGTGGACACCCCCGAGCTGTGGGACGAGGACGGGGCGGAGAATCTGGAGCTGGTCAAGGACTGCTTGGCTTTGTCCTTGCCTGGACCCCACGTCTTCCTGCTGGTGCTCCAGGTGGAGCGCTTCACCCAGGGCGAGTGCGAGATGCTGGGGCACCTGCAGAGGATCTTCGGACGAGACTTTGCAGAGCACGCCGTAGTCCTCCTAGTTCGCTTTGACCGCAACCAGCGCAGCAGGCCTCAGGGGATCAACGACTACGTGGCCGGCGCCCACGAGACCCTCCGGGATCTCATCCGCAAGTGTGGCAGCCGCTTTCATGAGCTGAACGTGACAAAGTCCCAGAATGCCCTGAGCTACCCTCAGGTGAGAGACCTGCTCTCAGGGATCAACAAGCTGGTAGCTTCACATGGAGGACGCTCCTACTCAACGAGGAGGTTTTCTGTGCAGGAGCTGCAGGAGAGGATGAAGGGGATCGGGGAGAGAAAGGAGGGGGCTTTGGAAGGGAACTACTTATTAAGAGATGCTTGATTCACAAACCCATAGGCGAGCACAATGAATGCCACTCCTGTACAACGTGATTAAATGTGATATTATATCATTTGTTCAAACGATGGTATCAGATATGAGAGGAATCAGTCCTGCAGAGATTTTGCACTGGATTGAATTACGTTGCATATTTGTTAAGCTTTTGTAGACTATGTCATGCAGGAAATTGCCACCAGAGGAGCTCTATATGAGTGAATTATGTAGAGAATTATCTTTCTATATATTTTGGATTATGTTGATAGCATATTCATACATTCATCAAATGCAAATGACACATACATTCTAACATTTTGATTTATGAACAACTGGCACCAGCGAATCAGAATTATTATAATGTGCTTTGTGTAGAAAACAAAGTGGTGGTGGTGGTGGTGTGGGGATTTTCCAAACTAAACAGAAGAGCAGAAACATCCTTCATGTCCATGTTTATCTGCAGGGAGGAAAAGAAGAAGTACAGCTGCAGATTTGATTTACTTCTGGACTTCCCCATCGAGGATTATCCGACATGTTTACGAGATCTGCTTGTTGATATCTTGATTGCCTAACAGTTACATTCTTTAACACCATCCTTCAGAGCGCACTCAACTCCATGAAGACAAGAGATTGTTTATCTGAACGTTGCTTTATTAAACCAGCTATTGTGCAACTCTTACTTGTGTTATAATAACTATGCTATAATGTTCATCCCTGCTATAGGGTTACCTTTGTGTCTTTATTACGCGATCAAACAGAATAGGTCTAAGAACAATACTATCAACACTGAAATCAAAAAATATGTTGTTGCAAGTAAAGTAAATTAAATTAAATAAACATTTGATTGCTGTTAAGATGAATCTTGTGGGCGGGACACAGTGACAGCTTGGCAGCAGCTGGTAAAGGAGAGAGGTTTTTTTGAATTGGCATTTATCATGAAATGTATATTACTTGCAATAAAACATTTATTTGATGTGTGTGGATAGTTTCTTTGTTATTGTACAGTAAACAATTCAAACCAGACATCTGATGTGATAAAACTGTATTTTATTGATTCCTTTATAACGTGATGGCTTTGTCCAGGTTGTATGTTCCACACTGGGGATCTATCTCTATAGAAACATGCTTTTTGTGATGCTGGTTGCGGTGGAAACATGCTGACACCATTCAGGCGCTCGGGTCCTGCGTTGCATCGGGCTGCAGGGCCATGGCGTTGTCCATCCACTCGGTGTAGTGGGAGATGATGGTGTAAATTCCAGGCTTTTTCATTTGGCCACACTTCTTTCCTCCGTTAGAAGTGATGCCCACCGCGATGCCGTTGTAGAGCAGAGGACCTCCAGAGTCACCCTGAGAGACAACAAAAAGAGAGACTTTAACAGGAAATTACTGTATTTCATATTTTGCCAATTTGGAAAAAGAGAAAACAACATTCGTATACTTTGAATACAGACAAATAGACGTTACTTTTCTCATGGTCATCCTAACTTGATTGACCCGTTGACCTTTGGTAAAAGAGAAGGAAGTAAGACTCACATCACAGCTGTCTTCCTTCTTGTGCGGTTGATCGCAGGGCTGTGGACAGACTTTATGTGCACATATCATGTTATTGGTGAACTTTCTGCCAAAGTAGTCGCTGCGTCCGCACCGAGCCGAGCTGAACACCTCAACGACCACCTCTTTGAGCCTGTCCGGTCTGGACCCCAGGTCATCGAGGGACCCCCACCCGGCCGTCTCCACCTCTGCATCCGTGCCGGGGTTTGTGCCGCCGGCTCGCAGGAACTCCACAGCTTTCACGGCTTCAGAGGCGTTGAATGGACGATCCAACTGCAAAGAAACACACACAAAACCGTTCCAAAGAGGTTTTGTTTTAGTTTTTGAGCTACAGATTCATCTCAAAGATCTGGAGACAGTTCTGGTGTTGGTACCACTGACCTTAATTAAAGCGATGTCATTATCATAATTAGACACTCTGAAGTCAGGGTGATTGTAAAGTTCCAAAATGTCAAATGTCTGCTTTGTCTCTTCAGGTTCACTCAGAGAATGGACGCCCAGCACCACTTTCCTTCCATTCGGCCTGTGGAAATAATATAATTACTGTATATTCAAAGCATTGTATTATAATAAACAGTCATTAAAATGACAGGTAGTGCATGTTTTGCTCCATAATATAAGATATCAAAAGTCTGTGCTCAGCTCTCACACAGAGACTATTGGCATGAGTTGAAGTAAATATTTTAATTATAACTTAAAAAATCAAACCAAATGTACGATATCATTGTTCTTAATCTTGCCCGTCCTGCCTCCCACATAACAAACTACAGTCATGGCGGTTAGAAGAAGCCTCACCCTGTTGGCAGACAGTGGACTGCAGTCATCACCCACTGGTCTGCGATCACGAACCCTCCACACTCGTGTTTCATGTTCTCTCCTTCTGGCACCTGGATGGAGGCCATGTAGGGCCGAGAGTGGGCCGCTGCCTCTCTGCCACCGATGATACCCTCGCCTGAAATGATCAAAACACACAACCACAAGGAACAAGTTCAAATTAAACTATTGCAACTTCCCAGCAATCAGAAGGTGCAAAGTCACATTGCCCTACAGCAGGTCATCAGAGAGTTATCGTCACAGTGTTTCCATAATGATGGAGCATTTTAGCATTTCATATTTCAATAATGAGAAAATACAATACTACAATGAAAAAAAGAAAAAATACAAACCATTGAAGCCAAATTACAGTAAAATGAATCATCAGTTATGAAAGAAATAACAAACTCACTGTGTGAAATAAGGGCGAAAAGGAAAAGAGCAGCAGCCACAAGAACGTCTCTGTCTGACATGATGTCGGCTCAACTAAACCCAAAACCAGCAACTGTGGCTTTTAAAGGCTTCCACGGGGAGACCGGACACATTAATCAAGTCGATGTGGTGCAAGACACAAGTGGGTCTGAGGATCCTCCTGCTCCCTGCTCCCTGCTCCCTGTTTCCTGTTCCCTGTTCCCTGCTCCCTGCTCCATGCTCCCTGCTCCCTGCTCCCTGCTCCCTGCTCCCTGTTTCCTGTTCCCTGTTCCCTGCTCCCTGCTCCATGCTCCCTGCTCCCTGCTCCCTGCTCCCTGTTTCCTGTTCCCTGTTCCCTGCTCCCTGCTCCATGCTCCCTGCTCCCTGCTCCCTGCTCCCTGCTCCCTGTTTCCTGCTCCCTGCTCCCTGCTCCCTGTTCCCTGCTCCCTGCTGCCTGCTCCCTGTTCCCTGTTCCCTGCTCCCTGCTGCCTGCTCCCTGCTCCCTGTTCCCTGCTCCCTGTTCCCTGCTCCCTGCTCCCTGTTCCCTGCTCCCTGCTGCCTGCTCCCTGCTCCCTGCTCCCTGCTCCCTGCTCCCTGCTCCCTGCTCCCTGCTCCCTGCTCCCTGCTCCCTGCTCCCTGTTTCCTGCTCCCTGCTCCCTGCTCCCTGTTCCCTGCTCCCTGCTGCCTGCTCCCTGCTCCCTGCTCCCTGTTTCCTGCTCCCTGCTCCCTGCTCCCTGTTCCCTGCTCCCTGTTCCCTGTTCCCTGCTGCCTGCTCCCTGCTCCCTGCTCCCTGTTTCCTGCTCCCTGCTCCCTGCTCCCTGCTCCCTGCTCCCTGCTCCCTGTTCCCTGCTCCCTGTTCCCTGTTCCCTGCTGCCTGCTCCCTGCTCCCTGCTCCCTGCTCCCTGCTCCCTGCTCCCTGCTCCCTGCTCCCTGTTCCCTGCTCCCTGCTCCCTGCTCCCTGCTCCCTGCTCCCTGCTCCCTGCTCCCTGCTCCCTGCTCCCTGTTCCCTGCTCCCTGCTCCCTGCTCCCTGTTTCCTGTTCCCTGCTCCCTGCTCCCTGTTTCCTGCTCCCTGCTCCCTGCTCCCTGCTCCCTGTTCCCTGTTTCCTGTTCCCTGCTCCCTGTTCCCTGTTTCCTATTCCCTGCTCCCTGCTCCCTGTTCCCTGCTCCCTGTTCCCTGTTTCCTATTCCCTGCTCCCTGTTCCCTGTTTCCTATTCCCTGCTCCCTGTTCCCTGCTCCCTGCTCCCTGTTTCCTGTTCCCTGCTCCCTGCTCCCTGTTCCCTGCTCCCTGTTCCCTGTTTCCTATTCCCTGCTCCCTGTTCCCTGTTTCCTATTCCCTGCTCCCTGCTCCCTGTTCCCTGCTCCCTGTTCCCTGTTTCCTGCTCCCTGTTCCC
>JAVDOI010000071.1:633469-723469 GCA_032191485.1 Leptoclinus maculatus | reverse complement strand
TATATATATATACTGTATATTTATATATATATATATATATTTATTTTTTAATGTTCACACGAGAGCGTTGGTCTGAATTAGTATATGTATTTTGAAAAGCAGCAGCTTGTATGAGGATTCTATTACATGTGTTCATGATTCTCCATCACAGGATGAAACGTGTGACGTTATCTGAGAACATGTGTTTGTGTTCATGTCTCACGTCAGACAGATCGTAGAGGCGACGTGAGACTGTTCCAATGTGTGAGAAGTCCATCAGCTTGTTTTCTCACGAATGGTAAAAAGTACATTAAGTTATTCCGTTTCCAGAGTAAATGTGTGTGTGAACGCCTGCGCTGCATGTGAGTGCGTCAAAGCCTCCTTGTTTCCCAGGAGAACGCTGAATCCTGCAGATCTGACGCGTCTCTTCCTGGTGGAGGTCTCAGGAGGATCGCCGGGAGATTCCACCTTTCCCACATCGCTCCTTGATCCACCTGACTCCTCCTCGCCTCGCCCATAAGCTTCGCCTTTTGTCCCCGTGGGTTTGTTTGTACATCCAGAGAGCAGGGTGAGAACGTGCGACCGTCCCACAGAGCTGCTCACATTCCCACAATGTCCTCAACGCGTTCACTATAAGAGAAGAAGAAGGAGATGCATCTGTAATTAGCTCCGAGGGAAGAAATATTAATCCCTAAATAAACAACAGATGTTTAAAGAAGGTCTCAACGTCTCTAGATTGGAGCCTTTGGAACAGAAACAAGTTCTGAGCAGTATGTATGTTCACACTTTCCTAAACACATTTAATACATTTTGTCTCCATACGACGCTGCATTTCAAACTTGATTATGTTCATGTTTCTCCCATGCATGACGTTGCTTTTACCATGTTGATATTTATTGTTACAAGCTTAATTAATTAAGTTTTTATATATATATCTATACATTGATTTCCATTAAGACAGCTGAAGTACACTTTGCTACCTCGTCTTGACAGGTCGTTGTCACAGCGATGTCCGGTCCGGGAGTTGTCCGTGTCTTCGTCTTACATCTTTAACCCTTTCACAGTGTTCTCACTTCATGAAACTTAATTGTAGCATTTTTTTGGTCGCCTAAAAAGTTATTATTCAGCGTTGGCTTGTACTTGTACTCCTGCCTCTTGTGTCACTTCTGGTTCCAAAAAACCAAGATGGCGACGGCCAAAATGGAGAACTTGAGGTTCTTAAACCACAAACCAATAGTTGACGCCATGGTGACTAGTCCACTTGTTTTATATAGTCTATGAGCAATACTGTCGGAGCTGGTCTTTGGATTAGAAATACATATTTTCATCCTTAATCCTGATCATATTCTATTTGAACTCAATTTAAGGTGGAGATGAAGCAGACCAATAGGTCAATGGTTTGTATGAAATTGGACTATTTCTATTAAAAAGCTATGAAAAGGAGAAGACTTTAGAGACAAAGCAAAAGTCAACAGAAGAAAAGAGAAAGAGAAAAGAAGGGAAACAGAGAAAACACGAGCATGCAGACAAAGAGAGATCTGCTGCCGCGAGCCTCGTCTCAACATGTCGTGAAAGTGAGGTTTTCAGACGCTGTAATTTACGCAGATTCAGATTCGGATCACTTTGGCAGAATATCGGACCACCTGCACTCACGGCTCATGTGAGCAACTTGCGAACTCTACGAGAGCGAAGACAGAAAAGCCGGTGTTTTACTAAAGCGTGAGATCTGAGGCTAAAAGCAGCTCACAGTGCTGCTCTCACAGTCTGACATGTGTGTGTGTGTACATGTGTGTGTGTGTACGTGTGTGTGTCCATGTGTGTGTGTGTACATGTGTGTGTGTACATGTGTGTGTGTACATGTGTGTGTGTGTACATGTGTGTGTGTGTACATGTGTGTGTGTGTGTGTGTGTGTGTGTACATGTGTGTGTGTGTGTGTACATGTGTGTGTGTACATGTGTGTGTGTGTGTGTACATGTGTGTGTGTGTGTGTACATGTGTGTGTGTGTGTGTACATGTGTGTGTGTGTACATGTGTGTGTGTGTACATGTGTGTGTGTGTGTGTGTGTGTGTGTGTGTGTCCATGTGTGTGTGTGTACATGTGTGTGTGTGTACATGTGTGTGTGTGTGTGTGTCCATGTGTGTGTGTGTACATGTGTGTGTCCGTGTGTGTGTGTCTCAGCCTGGAGGTATTCAAAGGGCGTAGAGCAGCTGTCAGTGTTCCGATGAATCTATTGGAAGCTGTCAATGCTTTAACTGAGGGTTGAATAGGAAGTTGCAGGTAGATTTGAAAGTATTATGATATATTGCATGAAATGTCTGCCAAGTTCTTAAATAATATTAGCACACAGCAGGAGTTGTGCAACGCGTTTTATATTTGATGGCACGAAAAAGAACAGGAAACATGACTTTAATTAATTATTAGGCATATTTATTTGAAAAGAAATCTATAATAATCCGTCAAAATAACCGATCCACATACGAGGTTGTAGTGATCAATGGACTTGAAATCACAAAATGAGCCAGAAAATCTGAATTTGTTCAGAGAGGAGTCTGTGTGGTCAAACCAACAGCAACCAGCTGATGGTCTGAGAGACCCGTCGATAGTACACACAGTACACACAGTACACACAGTACACACAGTACACACAGTACACACAGTACACACAGTACACACAGTACAGTCATGCTACTGAGCATTTGAAACTGGTCACGTCATTACAGTTTCTTCAACCCGGCATCTAGTAAACGTGTGGAAACTGTTTTGTTTTGCTGTAATTTGACTAATTATTTTCAATCTTTCAAATACAATTAGTTGATCTGCCTTTCTTTAGATTTCTAATTTTTATTCCGTATTCACTTCGTTTCGTTGACTTCCTCCTCCTTCTTCTCTTCTCTTTCTGTCGCCTGCAGCCGTACATGTTGCAGAGTTTACTGTTGACTGTAGTTGGTGATCAGTGTCCTCTCGCAGCAGTAAACATCTGGGTGCGTCACGACATGACAAAAACATGATGTGCTCCACTAAACTAAGCCCAAACTCTTCCTGATTGTGACATTTGAATGACATCTTAATAATCTGTATAGCACTATCAAATACTTTGTAAATCTTCACTAACTGATTTTTCTGTCTTATGTCTTCTTGTAAGTTGATTCTGCACTTTACCGTACTAAGGACATTGTCTCTAAACACGATGTCCTTAATGTCCAGACTGAAATAATTCAGTTTTTTTGCCAAAAGGTCTAAGGCCCTGACATGGAGCCTCAACGTCCCCCTGTTCAAATGTGGATGGCGACATTCTGTGCGGGTCCTTTTTAAGGTGCGTATGGATTCCCTCAGTGGTACAGCTTGACTGGCACAGAGGCTGACGGTGAGCCTTTGATGTTCGGGGAGTGACGGCCTTCCTCCTTTGAAGCCGGTGTGACTAAGTGTTGGACGCAGACGTGGGACAGTCAGAGGAGCGAGGACGTAGCTAAGGGTCACTCACAGGCGCTGACCCTTCCAACCATTTTCACACAAGATGGAGAGTCACTCAGCGGCCAAAGACACGTAAACAGAGCTGTGCTGCTCATCTTTGATGTTGCATTCTGAAACACTAATGCACACATAAAACGCACGAGGAGTATTTGAGGATAAAAGGATAAAAATAAACTTCTGTAAAGCGACAGCCAAACTGTTGAGATGTGTTCTGCTCTAAGTCTGGAACAGGATCCAGGCTGCTGAGATACAATGTGACCCTCTGGCATTAACACACATTCATTCACACATATCTGGGGAATCAAACTGGCATCTTGGAGTGGGTTTCATCCGCTGTGCCCATTCACAACCGCGGCAGTAAAAACAACAACACAGAATCTGAAGGATCCCTACTGTCAGTCAGAGGAAAGGCAATCTCTTTCATTTCAAGCAGTGTAAACAGCCGGGGATTCTGGGACTAATTGTTGAACATAGTTACAGTCGTCAAGGTGAAACCTGCCACATTTGAAGCTCCTCTCCCTGCAATGTTCACGTTGGAAGTGGTTGATCGACGGCCTCGGCGTATTATGGCTAGACAGGGCCAATTGTCAATAACTGTCACCCACAGAGAGGAGGAAGAAACATGGCCCATCTGCCTTTGCCTGCCGTGTAATTAGCACTAAAACAAAATGCTTTGAGTTGAAATGCAGAGACCGGCACCCCTGCCATGCGTCACATGCCCAAAGAATACATCGATGGGTGGCATGATGGAACACAATCGCCTTTTTTCCGACTCGTGAGATACGCAAATGAAGCAGATCCGGGACACAAAGGCAGTGTTAGCTAATTAAAAACATCTGAACTATGCCATCCATTCTGCGATGTCTCCCGGTGTGTGTTTGTGGGTTTGTGCAGACGCAGCGAGACAGCGCACCTAACATACACCTGTTCCCCCCCAGGGCTCGGCGCAAAACAAGCCCTCCTGGAAAGGAGGGGAGGCCTGCAATCCACCCTGGTAACAGATATATGCGAATATTAAAAGCACTTAATATCAGCCTCCCTTGCTTCAGGTAAACAATTGCGCCATTGTGCTCGGTGCCCGCCTGTGTTCTCCTCAGTGGTTTCTACTAATGGGAGCGATGAATGCGGCTCTCTAAGTGGCGTCCCTCTGGAGTTCTCTCAAACACCACACCTCTGACGGATCATCCTCACAGCTGGATTGGATTCATCCGTGAATAAACACAACACCAAAACTAGCAATTGATACTGATGGTAATGTTCTTTGTTGTTGACAGTTTCAATAAAGACTTTTGAGACGACCTCTCGACTTCAGCTCCGTGCAAACCTGCAGTTGATACTTTAGTGCAGTGCCCGGTTCAGAACCGCTCATCCCAACAATTTCAAAATCCAAACTTCACTTAAGGTTCTCAAGATGCATCGTCTAATGTGTCTCATATGAAGTGACAAATAGGACAAATGTACTTGAGTTTTTTGCAGAGGGGGGAGGTTAAGGTGTCTGTTTGGGGTTAGAGAGAAGGAAACTTTGTCGACTACCTTTAGTAGTTTAGTAGTTTCCCTGACCTCAGTCGTGTTAGTTTTAGTTGCCTTGATTTAACCAAACCTTTACCTAGAGGGGGGCAGATCAGAACATGAGACAGTCATATGGGTCACTTTGCAGGACAAACAATAAATTTAGTTATTGGTTTAAACACACAGCCGCGGGCAGTTTCCAAGACAGAATAGATTTGATGTAGTGTAACATGTAAGTTGTGTGTTGATTTTGGCAGTAAGGCCTTAATTCCATCCTAAAACACTGCATGTTTTGTCACCACAGTCAGAAAATGTGTCCTTGCAGGTTTCCAAAACATTTGACTTTTGTTCTCCGGCTCCATTACGCGGCAATGAAACACCACAATAGCTAATCGACATAAACCGTAGAGATCACAGAGATCATTCCAACCCCATAAGGTTGCAGGATCATAATTAGACACCCAATCAGCCATAACTCAGGAGGAGAAACAGTGGCAGGATTGTTCAGCAACAACACCACAAGGAATTTAACCCCTTCCTCGGGACAAATCACCAAAATCCCGACCAGGTAAAACAAATCCAAGACTAGCTTTTGATTATTATGATGCCACAAGACTCTCAGATGCCACAAGACTCTTTGACAAATTGTTTCAAAGCAAACCACCGAGAAGCACATGTGCACGCTAATTATGCAAACAATTTGCATCAGTCAATGGCACAGCTGTGAGGATATGAGCTGAGGTGGTGCACTGCAGGTTGTACGGATGAGACCGGGATACCTGGTTTGTATTTGTGCTTGACCTCTGTCACCACTTTGGTCCAGACTGATGTATCGCAACTATTGGATGCTGTCCCCCCGCCGGTTGAATTGTAATACCTTTGATGATCCTCAGACTTTTCATTTAGCGCCATCATAGCGTCAGAATTGCAGTTTGTGGACCGAATACCTGCAAAACTCATAGCGTTCCCATCAGCCTCAACTTCATAGTGCTAATCAGCAAATGAAACTGTTCTGGATCATTACGGTTATGCCACTGATGCCAGAGTATTAAGCTGCAAATGAAAAGGTTTCTCAGGCAGCTTCTAACCTCACTAGTCTGAGCTCCTAACACCTTGAAGAGCCTGTTTGCTCAAACCTAGTTTGAGCCTGTCAACAAGCACAGGAAACTCCTCCCTCTCTCTCTTTACCCTACTTCTTTCTCTACCTACTCTCCCAGTGATGCCCCCCCCCCCTCGCCTCCACAAACACCGCTTTGATTTATAGGCCTGTCAAGCTACCTGGCCCACGACGACAGGTTATTTCCATTACTGCTGGGATTCTCTGTAATAAGGGGATCCGATGTAAGGACATGGCGCAGGGGGCCAGCTGTCTGGTCCCAGCTGAGCAACAACAACTGACCTCCGGAGAGCAAAGATCTTCACATACTTTATGTTCTAACGCTTGATGTTGTTGGTCTATCTGTAGTAACACGTGTTTTCAGCCACGTTTTACTCATCAAACCTTGAGTGATGGGATGTTTTGTAATCTCGAGCTATAATTTAAAATTGAGTCATGAAAAGGAAATCCACTGCACACAGTCACTTACGTAAGCGGCTGGAAGCTTGTTCACATTCGCCCAGAAGAACTGGCTTCTGCATAACAATGATATCGACACTGAAGCCATTTTCAAACACAGCTCAGTGTGTGTGTGAGTGACGCCAGAGAAGTGACACCAAACCGAGAGACCTCCGCTGAAGCACCTCGTCTGTCAGCGAGGCAGGACGGCCTCTTTGATTTGGCCTCCATGTTGTTTTTGAATCTCCTGCCTCGACGTTGCATCACTTCCCCTGTCAGACAGAAACGTGTCTCTCACTTGTCGTTATCTGTGCAGCTCTGACAAAGGACAGTTCACACGTTGTTTGAAAGCTCAGCGCCTCCAACAGCTACTTGATAAAAGGTTATGTAACATGACTTTGCAAAGAAAAGTTAAAGGCAGGACACTTTAGGATTTAACCCAACCTAGTATTAGGAGCAGTGGCCTACTATACAGCACCCACGGGGCAGTTTTGGGGTCCAGTGTCTTGCTATAGATTATATAGACTGTGCCATATACTACAGCATATTATCTAGATTATATAGACTGTACCATATACTATAGTATATTATCTAGATTATATAGACTGTGCCATATACTATAGTATATTATCTAGATTATATAGACTGTACCATATACTATAGTATATTATCTAGATTATATAGACTGTACCATATACTATAGTATATTATCTCGATTATATAGACTGTACCATATACTATAGTATATTATCTAGATTATATAGACTGTGCCATATACTATAGTATATTATCTAGATTATATAGACTGTATCATATACTATAGTATATTATCTAGATTATATAGACTGTACCATATACTATAGTATATTATCTAGATTATATAGACTGTGCCATATACTATAGTATATTATCTAGATTATATAGACTGTGCCATATACTATAGCATATTATCTAGATTATATAGACTGTGCCATATACTATAGCATATTATCCTGAATATGTAATTTAAGTTAGCCAACATTCAGCAACGTTAGTGGTACTTGAGCTGCACAATCTAGAAACGTATGCCTGTAGCATAAATATCTTCACCCAAAAGTGAAGCAGTTCAATAGCTGTCTGATACACCTTTCAATCAAAGAAACATGCCCCAAAACTTCTATTTAAACTTTAATATCTCCAGTATCCAGCAACCATGTCTGATTTTTCATCTCAAAGCCGCTGTGTAGAGAGTAGACTTTACCACGTATGTATGATAAGCTAAACTTGAATTATTCTATAACCACAGTTGAATTTGACATAGAGTAGCTATGAAGCACGTCTGCATTGACTGTAGACTGTAGAAGTGAAGGTGGATGTGTGAACATTTTAAACATGTTTCCGTCTGTGTGTTAAATGCATCAATGAAGAAACCTAACCCACACACCTGACAGTCTGGAGCAGGGTGCCCATATGAAGCAGTGTTTGACCATACAAGACGGATCCATGCCCAGTATTGAGCCAGCAGTGTCCAAGGAGAGGCACGACCGCCTGATGATGAAAGAGACGAAGCCTAAAAGTTCATTAGGAAGTGTAAAATCAATTGACAGATGTTTGGCTCAGGCTGCTGGAAAATATGCCCCATACAGATCTTCAGCACACCTCATGCATAAAACAGTTGGCTGGGATGAGCTGCAGACCGCAGGCCACAATGAATCACAGCACCCTTTAATAAGGGGAAGTTGTTTATGAACCTGAAAAGGTAGATGACTTATTATTGTCATCAGGCTGTTGACAGACGTGCTGTCTGCTCCGTCTGCCTCTCCCTCCCTTAGTTAGTTTACAAGCGTATTTATCCTCCAACATTCATTAGGATACAAGTAGTTCATTTAACAAGTGAACATCTAGAATCATCCTTTCTGTTCATAATGATTGTACTTGTAGGTGAACTGAGCTGATGCCTTGCAGGTTTCCACTGTAGTAGTGGTTTCATGCACGATTAATACCTCATTTGTCAACAGTGCGATATACTTTCCCCGTCATTGCCAGAGCCTTTGAGCAAGACCCAGGACAACCTCCTGGGCCCGTGTGTGCTGTAGCTCTTCATAAGTTCAAACCAATCCATCCTGTACCACCTGTACTTCCAAGTGGTCAACAAGCACTAACCAAGTGCAACCCGCTCACCCAGAACACATGTTAATGTGAGGGTGTAAAGGGTGAACGCACACACACCGATGTAACAGCAGGTGTAACCCACAAAGACACATACTGCTCACTTCATTATTCGTGAGCTTTAGGAGGCGTGGCATCTTAATGCGATCTGTGATTTCCATGGTAACTGTCAAACTGTGTCATGACTACAGGACATGTTTTTAAATTACAGCCGTTTACTGTTGCTCTGCATCAGAAACACGCTGATGTGCCAAGCGGTACACCAGGAATTTGACTTCATTAATTGGTGCTGGAACATTTGAAGACAGTTACACAATACATGAAGAACAAATGAAATGAAGGACCTCACAGAGTGCAGACTAGAAGAACTGCTCCTCAGCACACTAAACTATACATGAACGTATACATGAACGTTCAATCCCAAGTGTAAAATATAATCAGGATGCGTGTTCAGACCCAGACACTGTTACGCCTTCAGTATCTATCTACACCCAATACCCAGAATGACAAAACAGGATATTCTTATTTGTTCTCCATATTTATTAAAAAGGAAAGACACAACTGGAATAAGACACTTTTGGCAGTGACAGCAGTCAGGAGTCTTCTTAGGTTACAGGACAAGCTTTGCACACATCAGTGGCCACTCGTCGTCCCTCCGTCTCTCCTGCTTGGTCTCGGCTGAGCGCTGAAGGTCGTTGTTCTGTTGGACTCAAACACAGTCAAAGTTGATGGACAATGAGTTATTTTTCTCATTTTGAATGTGAAGATGTCGGCCATATGATCTGTTTACATTCCTTAAGCACTACAGGAATGTACTACTGTTTGGTTTTTCTCATGTATTTGTCGTGTTACAAATGGGCTACGAGTGAATTTCAAAGTGCTTCCCTGTGCTGCAAAACGACTATAAATGATCCTTGAACCTTCGGCCCGGTCTGAGGTCCTGAACGCTCTGCACCAGGTTTTCCCTTTCCTTTAACCCTGACCAGTGCCCCAGTCCCGACCCCCCCACCATGCTTCACCAGTGGGATAGTACTGCGCAGGCAATGAGGTGTGACCAGTTTCTACGAGACACGACACTGAAATAAATCAATCAATTAAACATAACCTATGAGGGTGTACCAGACTAGAGATGGTCCTGGAGTTTACATTGATGATGTGAACATGCACTGTGTGTGAACTCTTTCTTCTGGTTGTTGCTCATGTTTTGGTCCAGAACTGTCTTGTTTGTATGAGATCCGCGCTTTAGCTTCCTCAGATAGTTCAGAGGCCGGCTTGGTGCGAGTCACCTGGCAGAGGACGGCAGGCCAGAGGGGGGAAGCATTGTGGGTGTTCTGCATCGTCTGGGCTGGACCAGGATAGTCTGTCTGTGGCTCAGCGGGCGGCGGAGTGTTGTGGAACACTAAGTTGTGCTTGGAATTTTCTTTCCCCACATGAGAGAGAGAGAGAGAGAGAGAGAGAGAGAGAGAGAGAGAGAGAGAGAGAGAGAGAGAGAGAGAGAGAGAGAGAGAGAGAGAGAGACAGTTTGTTTGGAGGAAATTATAAATTAAGAATATTGTTAAACTGAATTGGTTGATTGTAGGGTGTTTAGTGTTTAGTGTTAGTGTTTAGTGAACCCTTTTTTAGTCTCAGTAGTTAACAAAAGGATTCTTGAAATACCTTTTAGCGTTACAGACAAAGTTATATAAATAAATATATATCTTTGTGCCAGAGAAAGTTTGTTTTTTATGCCTTAAAAAGCTGTAAACTTGAATGACTGACATCAATGTGATGCTACTTAGTGTAATATACTCTATAAAGATGTTAGTGTCTCGTAAAGATGTGCTCCTGTAGATGTGGAGGTGTTGGGTTAAACCCTCCATTATATGCTGAATGTGGCCTCAGATGCAGTCGTGTGATGTAACTGAGTAGAAAATCAAGAGAACAGTCAGTCTATACGTGAGTAATATTAATTGTGGAGACCAGTCGTTCTCCACCTCTTCCCCAGACAGACTCTCACACCCACACAGGGGGGGTGTACCGTTGTGAGGAGAGGAGTACAGGGGGGTAATTTAAAGCTGAATTAGGACCTTTTATACTTATGCCATATTGTCAACACAGCCCGTAAAACCTCCTCCTCCTCCACCCCCCCCCCCCCCCCCCCCCCCCCTTCTCTGCCATTCTCCCTTCAGTTCCTCTTTATTTGTTCTAATTCCAGGGACCGGCTGGGTCTTGCCTGGATTTGGAGAGTGCTTGGTTTCAAAGGGTAATTGACACCTTACCTGTAATTTCATGGTTTCACTCCACCTGCCTTTGATGTCTGGGTCTCGGTCGGGGCCAGGATGCGGAGGGAGAGACGGTGGCGGTGTGCTGCAGCATGCTCTGCCGCGAGTCTCTTCCAGTCCTCTGAACATGAACGGCGTCTCATGCGAACCCGGGTTATTAAGGAGGGGGGGGGGGGGGGGGGGGGGGGGGGGGCACTGAGAAGCTCTTCTTGTGGTGACAAATAGGCCTATGGAGATGTCAAGACTGACTGAGATGAGTCAGGAGCAGAGATGATGACCTCTCCCATTTGAATACATCACATGAAAACCACACAAAAAGTCAAAGATTAGCTTTTCTGGAATTTATAAAACAATTAGACTCACTGCAGTCTGTCTTTGATCAGTAATGATCCAGAATGAGGGTCGCTCACTCAATGTTATCTGGTACATCCTGAAGTTTACTTCACAGGTCAGGTGACTATGATGACAAGAACTATGGTTAAAAGTCCTCGAGAAAGATCGTCAGTGAACCTTAAAGTTTCTGCAAAGAACTTTCATTTGTGTTTATTTTGACGGTCACTGTGACAGTCTGCCCCCCTGTCCTGGTTCTGTCCTGTATCTCCAGTCTGCCCCCCTGTCCTGGTTCTGTCCTGTACCTCCAGTCTGCCCCCCTGTCCTGGTTCTATCCTGTACCTCCAGTCTGCCCCCCTGTCCTGGTTCTGTCCTGTACCTCCAGTCTGCCCCCCTGTCCTGGTTCTGTCCTGTACCTCCAGTCTGCCCCCCTGTCCTGGTTCTATCCTGTACCTCCAGTCTGCCCCCCTGTCCTGGTTCTATCCTGTACCTCCAGTCTGCCCCCCTGTCCTGGTTCTGTCCTGTACCTCCAGTCTGCCCCCCTGTCCTGGTTCTATCCTGTACCTCCAGTCTGCCCCCCTGTCCTGGTTCTGTCCTGTACCTCCAGTCTGCCCCCCTGTCCTGGTTCTGTCCTGTACCTCCAGTCTGCCCCCCTGTCCTGGTTCTGTCCTGTACCTCCAGTCTGCCCCCCTGTCCTGGTTCTATCCTGTACCTCCAGTCTGCCCCCCTGTCCTGGTTCTGTCCTGTACCTCCAGTCTGCCCCCCTGTCCTGGTTCTGTCCTGTACCTCCAGTCTGCCCCCCTGTCCTGGTTCTGTCCTGTACCTCCAGTCTGCCCCCCTGTCCTGGTTCTGTCCTGTACCTCCAGTCTGCCCCCCTGTCCTGGTTCTGTCCTGTACCTCCAGTCTGCCCCCCTGTCCTGGTTCTGTCCTGTACCTCCAGTCTGCCCCCTTGTCCTGGTTCTGTCCTGTACCTCCAGTCTGGGCCTCCAGCAGCGTGGTGTTGGTGTCGGGGAGCTCTGACTGCAGGTAAGTCAGCAGTGAACCCTGATCTGGGTCTGTCTGTGAACCCTGATCTGGGTCTGTCTGTGAACCCTGATCTGGGTCTGTCTGTGGTCTGAGGTCGCATCAGTATTGAACGGAGGCTGTTTATAAGCAGTTATAACTTTGTAATAACTTACAGATATGTACGTTTTGTTTAGGTAACACACGTAAAGTTTATTTTCATGAACTTTGTGAAATACACAAAGTTCATGACTTCTGTTGTTGGTATTATGTTTTTCATGTTTTATGTTTGTAAAAAACAAACGAACATACAGTAAAAATAACCATTAAAAACCATCCGGGCGTTTTCTTTTTGTAATCCCATAACTGTAGGTGAATACAGAGATAATCCTGTAATCACCGAAATCTGCCTGAATGTAAAAAAGGTTAGTTGTCTGCATTCTCTCACACACACACACACACACACACACACACACACACACACACACACACACACACACACGCTGACTGGAAGTAAAGGTGTCGGATCGTACATTTTAATTATCCTGCAGGTTTTTTTTGCCAGCAGCAAATAATAATAATATTCGAGGAAAGATCATTTTTTTTGCGTGGGATGAAAGAAGCAGAGCTGGAAGCTACAGAAGCCATCAGATTGAAATGAATGGAAGGTGTTTTTCAGTCTGTCTAGCAGAGCAGAGATGCTCCTCACAGGGGTGAGAGGAAGGTTATGTGCAGATCCAGGCGAGCAGCACTGAGTGATGAGAGGGGAGTGACAATGAAAATTGCACTTGTGCAACCATGAATCATTACAAACAGCCCTTTAAAAGACATCCCTCACTGTAATTACCTCCTCTGCCACGCTCTATTACCGGGTACTCTATTACCTTCTATTACTCCGCTGTGCCTGCCTTGGCAGATGTAGACCTCACACTGACTAACAAAGCTTGGCAGGTGAATCTACAAGACTGCTTTTCTTTTTGAGTGCAGAAACATAGGGAGCAAAGAAAGAGAGCAGCGTTCTAGAGGAGGATTATGTAATCTGTGACTTGTTGATCCTAATAACACGGACGGACCACAGTTTACAGTCTGGAGCTGACGCACATATTCAAGACACATTTTGATAACGGACACAAATAAATGAAGCTTATTTGATCACAGAGGGGTTCATTGGAAAGGTTATATTTGGTTATATTAGGTTATATTGGTTATATTAGGTTATATTGGTTATATTGGTTATATTAGGTTATATTGGTTATATTAGGTTATATTGATTATATTAGGTTATATTAGGTTATATTAGGTTATAACCTAATATAACCTAATATAACCTAATATAACCTAATATAACCTAATATAACCTAATATAACCTAATATAACCTAATATAACCTTTCCAATGAACCCCTCTGTGATCAAATAAGCTTCATTTATTTGTGTCCGTTATCAAAATGTGTCTTGAATATGTGCGTCAGCTCCAGACTGTAAACTGTGGTCCGTCCGTGTTATTAGAAACAACATTAAACCTTTAACATTAAATTAGCATAATTAACGACCCTAACGTGATGCAACCTGCCTCGTATGTTCAGGAATGTTCACCCATTAATATTTCACATGGTTTGAAAATCATCAGACATGAAACTTACCGACAGACAATCCATTAAAAAATGCTGATTATTATTATAATGTCTGTTCTAAGAATCTGAATCCTTAGATATTGATATTAAGATATTGATCACACCTCACACACAGCATCACTGGTCTGATATCTTAACACAGAATACTTCACTCTTAATGGTTCCTATTGATTTAGAAATAGCCGACGGCTAACTGGAAGGTAGGAACTATTTAAAACCATTCCTACCGTAAGCCCAGTACAAACACAGTTGGCAGCTGCACTGGTTATGTGCCTTGCTCAACGGCGTGGGGAGTGAAAGGGGAGTGGCCGTTGCAGAGGTGTGTGAGTGTGTGTGTGTGTGTGTGTGTGTGCGTTGTTTACAGTTTACACAGCGGCACACTGGCAGAGCATCAAAACCATGTTGCTTTTTGTTATGAGGAAAACACAACCCCCAACCCCGATGATTGGGCCGGGACGAACGGCAGAAACACCGGGAAGCCTTCCGTCATCCACGATACCCCGACGCTTCAGACCTCCCGGGGAAGACACGTATGCACAAAGAAAGTTAAAGAGTGGCACTAAAACAAATGTGACTCTTCTAAAAGCACAGCATATATTATACAAGTGGTCAAAGTTCAGGCTGCTCTTCATTGGAAGCTGTGAAGTTCATCGGACACAGAGTTTAAATACAAAGCACTACCCTCTCCTCGGTCTGGGTGGTTTTCATAAAGACGGATGAAATAACGTCTTCACAAGGAAATGTTGTGCATTCTATGGTTGAGGTGATGAAACACAAGTTAGCTTGAAAACAGATTGGGAGTTTCCTGTGATTGCCGATTGCAACCGTACTGACCACAAAACATACATGAAGTAAGAGAAATGTTGTATCGTACGAAGTAAAAGACAGAAATGGTTGTGCATGCAGCAACATATCATAACACATAGTGACATATACAACAACATGTTGCATATTCCTTTCTGTGCAACCCCGTCTCCTTTAATCCAGAAACGTTTAGAAGAACCTTTCTGTCTGAACAGTTATTGGAGGTTTCAACTTTTGGAGTCTGAGTGAATTTGTAGGCCACCTGATTGAAACCCACAGAAATAGAAAGAGGGTTATGGTCTGGAGGTTGTGTGTGTGTGTGTGTGTGTGTGTGTGTGTGTGTGTGTGTGAACCGAAGGGGGGAAGAGCTGGAAATCCCCCGGTGCAGGTGCAATCCAGGGCCATCCGCGACGCTCTGTCAGCTTCGAGCCGGGCCAGCGAGGGGTTCAGACGGGGGGGGTGGGGGGTGGAGGGGGATGGAGGCTGAGATCTTCTCACCCCGCTGGCCTTCCTCTGCGAAGCGGAGCTGGTAATTCAGACAGAAAACTGGATTTGTGCCCAGCAGAGCCTGGGCAGCGAGGCGGTGAAGCAGCCAACAGCCAGGGCTCACAGCGGGGGGGGAGAGAGGGCCTGAACTCAGGATGACCAAGAAGTTTTCACTCGTTCATTCATTCTAGTTTTCCTCAGATTGCCTCTCTCCCCTCTTACTCCCCCCTCCTGTTGTCTCACTGTACTGATCCACTTTTCTGCGATCAACAGCTCAGCCTGCCTCGACACCTCTGGATGGTTCATCGACTCCATTGTCAGCGTTGCATACCAGTAAAAATACGGTTCGTCTCTGAATTGGGCAACAAATCCCAAACAATTGTGTTGTTTGAGCTCATTTATATTAACTCAAAGTGTCACACTTCATGCAGCAATTTCAAACATTGGCTGTTTGGTAAAACAGCTGAAACATTTCTTCTGAACTGCGTCGCACGGACCAGATGAACCACAGGAACTAGTTCCATCGCTTTGATCCTAATTTGACAGCAAGTTGTTTAAAGGAGCATCTTCAGAAGCAAACAACTACATCTAACTGTATCAGCTCACGACTCTCTGCCATGTGAGGTATAGAGGAGGCTGATGTCTACCTGAGCAGAGAATGAAGTGTGTGTTGTTATCCGAGCTTCTCCTTGTATTGTTGACCCACCACACATGCTTTTAGTTTGAATGTGAGCTCGCCCCACTGACGAGCTCTCTGCACGTCTCTCAGACGGTCCAGCTGATGACGCCGCTGTACCACTCGTACAAACCCAATGTACCGCTGGTCCAGATCTGCAGAAGGAGTCGTGCAGTTAGAACTATCATGTAACTCAAGATTGGTTGTTTAACACAACGATATCCATATGAACATCTCAAGCTGCCAAACGATTACAATGAAGCACTAATCAAGGGTTCATTTGTCTCCGAAAGCAATAACTTTACTTTAAAGGCTGGAAACGAATGAAAGATTACCCTCTTTGTTTTATTTGTGTGTCTAGATGTTTTCTTTTGTGATTTTGATTCGGTCATGAATACTTTCACTCAGAACGTGAACACTACTCTGATCAAATCACAGAGTAAAGGGGCCTAACCAGTGTGGTTAACATGTTAACAAATCATACAGCATTAATGAAACTCATAATGATATTTAATCCATTTAGTCAACGGGTTGGTGTTTCTTGGAGCTTCTTCTTTCCCTCCACAATCTGTGGCCTCAGTGAGCCGCCACGGCCAAGAGTTGACCGGCAGCTCGTCCGTGACCTCAGAGAAGACGCTCAGAGCAGTGAACCCAGACGAATGTGGGTGAGGAACCACTGACCCTCCCACACACACACACACACACACACACACACACACACACACACACACACACACACACAGTAACCCCGACATCGTGCCTCCTCAAAACCATCAGGAATGATGGTTTTCTCTCTTTCTCACAAACCCTCCCCAACCCCTCTCCTCAAAACACACACACATGCAAATTCATACATACCCCACCACCTTCATTAGTAGCCCCTCCACCCACCCACCCCCACCCTTCCCACCTCCGCAGCACTTACTTCGCCATGGAGGCTGATTCCGCCCTCTGGATGAACCTTTACCCGGGACCCTGAGCTCAGAGGGGGCTGGATTAGAGGGTGGAGGCAGGGAGGGTGTGTGTGTTTAAGTGGAGAGGGGGGTTAGGATGGATGGATGGATGGATGGATGGATGGTAGATGGATGGATGGATGGATGGATGGATGGATGGTAGATGGATGGATGGATGGATGGATATATGGATGGATGGATAGATGGATGGATGGATCTATGGATGGATGGATGGATCTATGGATGGATGGATGGATCTATGGATAGATGGATGGATGGATGGATGGATGGATGGATGGATGGATATATGGATGGATGGATAGATGGATGGATGGATCTATGGATGGATGGATGGATCTATGGATGGATGGATGGATCTATGGATAGATGGATGGATGGATGGATGGATGGATGGATGGATATATGGATGGATGGATAGATGGATGGATGGATGGATATATGGATGGATGGATAGATGGATGGATGGATCTATGGATAGATGGATGGATAGATGGATGGATGGATGGATGGATGGATGGATGGATGGATGGATGGATCACATTTTATTTTTGTCAAATCTGCTTGACCTATTTTTTAACATTTAGTTTTTCATGTGTGACAAGCATAGGTGTCTGGTTCAAGTTGTGGAAGTAAAGACCCCCTAACCCCTCATCACAAAATCCAACCACACACACACACTCACACACACACACACACACTCACACACACACACACACACACACACACTCCGCTCCGCTCCCACCCCATCATGCACCTGTTCACAGCTCTGTCCCAGCCTGCACTTCTTCCTCTGCAGCATTCCTACAAACGCACATGAACAGACTCGGACATCTTTGATATCCCGCAAACTTAGGACCCCTTAAAAAAAAGACTCCAGCAGAGTAATTAAGTTAAGTTCCTATCGACAGACTTCCTCTCATGTGATTTATCCGCCTGCATGTCAATCCTGCAGCGGCACAAGTTTAGAATCTCTCTTCTGGTGACGAATGTGAGATTGACGAATCTGCGATGAGCGTGAAGTCTGTACATCCCCGACATGAAATACGTCTCCGTCTGTCCCTCCCTGCCGAGGCCGTGTTTGAGTATTAGCTCCTCAGACAGGCTGCAGCGCCAAGGCCTCGTCTCACCCCTTCATTTTCTGCCTGGAGGTGTTGGGACTTGTTCAAGAGACGTTGAATGGATCAGGAAGGTTCCCTCCTCAGTCCCATCGTGCAGAGCAGAGCTGCACATACTCAAATTAATAACCCGTGTTTCTATACTGCCTTGGTTCTCTAACTCCTTTGCATTAAACGTTGCCAAAATCTATTACTTGTGCTTCATGTCCACACATTCTGGCACCAAGAGGAAAGTTTTGGCTTATTTTGTTGCACATTTTCCCAAGTATTGTTAGCAGGAAGCTCAAATCACAGATGTGCCAAAGTAGCCTCACAATGGTTGTTTTATTACGTGTCCATCAAATTAAATGTGACAACATTGTGTCTGTTATGTGCTCTCTTAGCTGTACTGCACTGAGTCTTCTTAGTGATCCAAAGTAACAGAAAAAGATAACTGAACAACTTGAATCCATGAGAGAAACCCGCACTAACACAACATGGTATTTGTAACAGGTGCTCCTTTGTTTGGGGACGCAGCAGAAAGTCATATTTTTGCCAAAGCAAGACGGCTGAACCGAAGGTGTTACAGTTTGTTTAGTTGTGTCCTAGGGGGCAGTGAGAGCGAGTTCACCTCTCCTTGATCTCCCCCTCTGTTTACCTCCTACACTCCTCATCCCTCTGCGAGCCAGGGGCGTGGGTGTCCAGGGCTCTGAGGTCCGGGCACTAACAATAGCCGGACTGTGCCGTCTCGAGTCCCAGTCCCCACACAATGACCATGTCCATGTCGATTAGCGCGGGGGCGGTGGTGGAGCCCGGTAAGGCCGGGGCTAATAGCTTATTACGCAGTGTAAAGTGACAGTGTGATCTGGAGAGGTGCCAGGAAACAGGCCCAATTAAAGGAGAAATGAGAGGAGGAGGGAGTGTGTGTGTGTGTGTGTGTGTGTGTGTGGCGGGGGGGACGAGGGCAGCAACAAGCATTCCTCTGAGCTTCGGTCTAATTCGCCCATGACGAGTTCCCTGGGGACTGACACCCTCCGTCGTCGAAAATATTTGAGTATCCTCCTGCTCTGTTGTTCCAAAACACATGTGAAACAAACCCCAAACACACTCGCAGGCTATGTTACCGCTGCACAGTTATGGGTAAACAACGCTGTTTACTTGTTGATACAGTTTGAGAGACGGGACACTGAGAATATGGAATATTCTCATCTACACCAAGTACAGCACAGTATGCGACGCGGAAGTGAAGTTCAGAACATTTTGGTTTGAG
The DNA here is from genome assembly GCA_032191485.1 of Leptoclinus maculatus. Lineage (NCBI taxonomy): Eukaryota > Metazoa > Chordata > Actinopteri > Perciformes > Stichaeidae > Leptoclinus > Leptoclinus maculatus. The sequence goes on along the minus strand of JAVDOI010000071.1, from coordinate 704,275 downwards.
CTGATATGATCAGACGATGCTGTGGAGATGAATACACTGCCTGATGGTTATTTTATACCGTTGGTCTGTTGGAGTATACACTGTATGACACATTGACATGCTACTGCAATGAACGATTGTGAAGCGATGTGATCTCTCCCGAGAGGAAGCAGCTCCCACCACATGCTGTCTCGTGAGCCGTTAAGTTACTTCATGACGGTCTAAACAGCTGCCGTGTTGACTTGTTAAACACTCAACCAGTTCGACTGTATCCCATAAACCTGGATAAAGATTTATTTCTGACTTTAGCGGTTTGTTTCAGGTCCATTGCAGAAAACCCTGGAACAACTACATGTGAATGAAAAGCAGCCGCTACACAAACAGTGACGTCAGGATATATATCAGGAATATAAAGGAACCGACCGAGATCACACGTTAGTGGACGACAGCTGAACGCGGTAAACATGTCGACTAATGGATCGTATTGCAAGTTTTCTGAAATGTAATGTGCTGATGTGCAATTGAGGCAGTATCTTAATAAATATGTATTAATTTGCATAAACGTCCATGAATGAAACCTGAACATTGGATGAAGCAGGTTCAAAACTCTTGTTTCATTTTGTTGACATATTAGAGTCAAATGTTTTCACACAGAATATTAGGATATGTCTTTGTATCACTCCATACATCAGACGTCGGCCGTCATAAAACAACAGTTTTGGCCATGACTTTTCCTGTCGACAGGTTGTGTTTGATACCTGCAGAGCTTTATTCAATCACTACACCATCACTGAGGAGACCTTGTGAGTCTAAAGCCGACTCCTACAGGTTCTTAAGTTCAGTCTTTAGTTGTCTTTGCTGTGTTTTGATGTGTTTTTTCAGTTCATTACTTGTAAAAGAAGTCTTACTCTCTTGCTTCAGTGCTTTGTACAGTCAACCACAATACGTAGTGTTAGTAAAACCAGGCAGCACAACTTTACAAGCCTTCACCAAGTCATCACACTGGTTAACAGTGGACACACAATACTTCCCCATTGGTGGATAAACCGGAATAAAGCTGTTGTAACAAAGTGTTACTAAGATTTTTTTCTCAATGGGATGTAGAGTCTGTCAGTCCGATGTTTAAGCTCCGGGAGGAAGAACAACAGAAGGGGTTAATGTAATCCATTTCATTGGTGGGGGACTCTAATAACTGGTCTCTCCCTGCGTCTCCATTGGCCCGCGGAGTTTCCATTGTGCTGGCCGGTGCAGGTGTGGGACATGCTTTGTTGATCTTAATCCCCCAGGCAAGGGGAGAGGCTTTGAGTGTGCTTGACGTACCCCACCGGCAGGCCCTTTGCTCCTCGGCCGCCGAGCAGCCACCGTCTCCAGCGGCCGCTCATGGGATCCGACAGGCGGAAAAATAATGAACAACACCTCAACCCGGAGCTGACCTGGCTCCAATTCACCAGCTCCACACGAGGGGTAAACGAACCACTTAATTGAGCCTTCCAGGATCAAATCATACTCAGGACCCCCCCTCACCGCCCCACGATCAACCCTCACCACCACCTCCTCCTTCTCCTCCTTCCCGGAGACAACCCATCAAGATGTTTTCCTACACACATTCTTCCACTTCTCTACTGTTTTCTTTTGTTTTATCAGTTTGTGCACATATACCACAGCTACATAAACTGTTTCCACTCATACATTTTGTAAGTATTCCCTTTTTCTACAGAGTAGGTTTACTTTTGTTATTGATATAGTTCATCAACTCCATGTGGCTAATAATACTGTGTACCTTTGCCTAAGTAATATTTTCATCGTAGGACATTTACTTGTTTTACAATATGGCATTTGCTTTTTACTTAAAGATACTACAAGGAACTTTAAACTGCTCATGAAACAGTTTCAATTAAATACTGATGCTTCTATATGAGCCACATAAGCAATCGAGACCATCAGCAAGAATATTGCCCATTTCTATATAGTTATTTGCAGTGGTGGGCCGTCAGGGCCTGCAAGGCCTTCTCTGCTGGCCTTAGACAGAATCACAAAGTTAGAGCTATTTTATAATTTTTCTTAAATATTATAATTTATAAAATTATTTTTCCCATTGTCTTATTTTCTCATTGCACAGCTACTGTCTTCCTCAGTTGCTCTGCTTCCAGTGCAGCTTGTTTTAAGTAGAGCTTTTATCCAATCAGATTTCACCTCTGTGTCTCTAGGTAAGAAGAGAGGCCCGAGGCCTGCAGACTCACAAGTGAATCCATGTGCAGTTTAAGTGAATGGGGACGATATTGTTGATTGTCATCGTGTTCAACCAATCAGATCTTTAGTTTGACATGTTGGGCGTATTCTTTGACGTGTCAGAGCCTGCTAGCTGGCCTAGCCATACGTGATTGGTCAGTGGGCTAGCCTGACATGTTCTGAACAACCGTGAGATTAAACTCTTTATTAACAAAGAAAGGAGGATGGACTTTGTCTTTAAATAGTGAACAGCAGCTCTGGTAAGTCAACTGCTTTTGTTTTTACATCTGCAGTAGCTTTAATATGCTTGTTTATATATTATTATTTGTACAACTTGTTTTTATGAAGATGGATTTGTGTTTGTCTTTATATGTGATAGGAACCATTGTTACGTCCTATGTTGCTCTGGGGACATATTTAGCCGGTGCCAGTGTTGCCAACTTGGCGACTTTCTCGCTAAATCTGACGACTTTCTTTGTCAAAAGCTACTAGCGACAAATCTAGCGACTTGTTCTGGTGTTGTTGGAGACTTGTTCTGGTGTTGTTGGAGACTTGTTCTGGTGTTGTTGGAGACTTGTTCTGGTGTTGTTGGAGACTTGTTCTGGTGTTGTTGGAGACTTGTCTGGTGTTTTGACTCGATGACGTTAAAACTCGTACGTTCTACAGTTACTGTGGTAACGAGCAGCGGGTGCTGCCGTGAGCCCCTCCTCCGCCCCAAAGCACTCACAGTTCCTCTCACAGAAGAGGAGACGCTGCAGTCAGAGCAGAGAGGAGACGCACTCTCAGCGTATTCTCTACAGTTACTGTATTTATAGATGTTGAGCTTCATTTTTACATGAAACAAACAATAACCGTAGCTGTGATTCAGCTGCAGGACAGCAGTGAAGGTCCAGGTATAACATGCACGGCCCGTCACTGGTTATTTGTAATGCTTGTCATCGGGTCCGATTCCCTGCGGAGTTATACTACCGAATATACACTACCAGAATGATTTCTGGCATAGTTTCACCAGACACTCAAGCGGGGCCTCCGACAGACCAGGATCCGGCTTCTCTGCCGCCTTTGACTTTCAGTCGGAGCTCCAGGGGTGAGGAGGAGAGCTCAGCTCCCCACTGGGAGCCCACACCGACACCAAGCTACTGGAGACCCAGGCCGTATTACTGGCCTGTAGGGAAACGAGGCACTGGAGAACCAGAACCAGGACTGAGAGAGGCAGACTGTCGGACTCTGCTGCAGTAAAATGAGAGGTTTTCTAAAAAGAATCTGGTGCTCCAAAACACTACCACCTTTGTCCACAGGGACCACCAAACGTCTCTCGTAGTAGCTTTAATTAAAGGATCTGAGTCTGTTGGGATTTAAAGCGACTCCACTTCTTAAAACATATTTTTACAGACTGGCTTTTATGTGATGTCATCGCTTTACTGCTTTATTTTTATTTGTTGATTTTACTAAATTATTTGATGATCTATGTTACTTATTCCTTAGTTTATTTTTGTCTTATCGACTGTTTGTTTTCTTTTCATCCATTGTAGTTTTATCCGGGTTCAACTCTTACTTGTCGTGCTCACTGTTGTTCCGTTCTTCTTATTATTGCTTTTGCTGCTTTGTCTGTATCTTTGCTGTCCCTTCTAATACACTCAACACTTTTACACTACACTCACATCTCACTTGTTTATAGTCCTGTTATCTGTTCGTTTGTGCACTTTATTTTATATTTCACTTTATTTTATATTTCACTTTATTTTATATTTCACTTTATTTCATATTTCACTTTATTTTATATTTCACTTTATTTTATATTTCACTTTATTTTATATTTCACTTTATTTTATATTTCACTTTATTTTATATTTCACTTTATTTCATATTTCACTTTATTTTATATTCCACTTTATTTTATATTTCACTTTATTTTATATTTCACTTTATTTCATATTTCACTTTATTTTATATTTCACTTTATTTCATATTTCACTTTATTTTATATTTCACTTTATTTTATATTTCACTTTATTTCATATTTCACTTTATTTTATATTTCACTTTATTTTATATTTCACTTTATTTTATATTTCACTTTATTTCATATTTCACTTTATTTTATATTTCACTTTATTTCATATTTCACTTTATTTTATATTTCACTTTATTTTATATTTCACTTTATTTCATATTTCACTTTATTTTATATTTCACTTTATTTTATATTTCACTTTATTTTATATTCCACTTTATTTTATATCTTTCTGTACATTGTAATATGTTTCTACTTTGCACTGTGTTGATTGTTAAATGTTATGCTCCTCCCGTCATGTCAAATTCCTTGTATGTTCAACACACCGTGGCAATAAACGGTCCTGATTCTGATTCTGATTCTGATTCTGATTCTGATTCTGATTCTGATTCTGATAATCAGTTCAAAAATGAGAATTTTACAACACGTTAGATAATCTTTTCTATTCTTCTGCACATACTGGATGTAATAATCAAGGGAAGACCTAGTTTGTCCTGGTTTGACTGATGCTGGTGTCCTGAAATGAGCCACTGGTCTGACATCCCTCTGCTGTCCTTATTTAACCGTCAGAGATCCCTTGATGAAGTCGATCCCCAGCCCTTCATGTGAAACATGCTGACCGGACAGAACAGTTGCTTTCTGTGCTCCCTCTAAGATGTTTCTCATTAGCGAGGCGTCACCAGCTCCCTGTCCATTATCAGGGGAACAATTTGGGTTGAGGGGTCCTGGGTCCCGTGGGGTCGTTTTAGGACGTGAACCTACAGTATACAGTCACCCCTCGAAAATGGCACCCGTGGTCCCGTGTTCAACCTGCTTCCCAGCCGGACCAACAATGGGCGCTTTTCAGATGCCACCCGACAGAGCTGTGCGGGTGCCAAATTAGGACGGGGTGCCTGATGTTCCAGGCGAAAAAGAAGGTGATCAAACAGAGCCTGGGTCAGTGGATCCCCTCTAATTGAGAAGTTCACACTTGACAGGAGGGGGGGGGGGGGGGGGGGGGGGTTCCATTCACCAGACAGCACTGTCTGCCACGGTGAAACAGTTTTTGGACCGTCTGATCAATGCATACAGCCGCGTTCGCCCTAAGATCATCGAGTCGTCGTAAACTAACCCCTAAGAAGACCCGGTAACACTTCATAATAACTACACACTATGAAGCATTAGTTAAGCATGAGTAAACACTTCATCCTTTATAAAGCATTGTTCCTACATTAACACTCAGTATAACATTCATAACAACAGTTATACATGTTTTATTCTTGATTAATAAGCTCGTCTATTGTGTGTCTCATGATTGTGTTTTCATACTTTATAAATGATGGATTCCACATTTGTAAATGAAGTATTATATATTTTACAAACCAATTATTAAGGAGTTGTAGATGATTAATACGATCATTTATAAAGTGTTAGTAAATGATTAAGAACGTATTTAGATTACATAATGTATGCATTTATATATATATAATGATTTATGGTTAGGGACTATGTTAATATATGCTTTATAAACACGTATTAATACTGTAATTCATGATTAATTCATGATTAATTCAGGTAGTTATTAGTCCTTAGTAAAGTGTTTTGTGTGAGCTCATCTAAAGTGAGGACTATTTATGTCTTATAAAGCATTTATAAATGACATTGAAAGCCCATCAGTGCCTCAAAACCCATCATTTTTCAACAGAAAAGGCAAATAGACACAACACAAAGTGATCAAGAACATATCAATATTTATTGCAAGATGCAAACACTATACTGTTAAATACAAACTTCTCATTCATTCATTCATGTAAGAAACAGACATTCTCCTTCAGGAGGACGTGGCTGGTTATAACACATTTGTAAATGTACGCTATAAAAACATCGGACCACAGCAGTGTTTATGAAGTGGTGTTTATGAAGAGATCTTAACGACTCAGAGTTAAAGTATGATTCATCAAAAATGGGCCACAGGATCGAATAACAACGTTTTATTATTATCAAATGGATTTAGACCCTCTGGTGAATAACAGTGATACGAGACAGAAACAAGCTTTCACAGATATTCGGTTTGCAGTTATAATTATACAGTTAAATTCAATGAGGTCCGAACCGACCGTACCATCATATCAATATCACGGCATAACACTGTAAGTTCCTTTAGACATGTGTGGTGTGAATCATAAACTGTGAAAACCAAATAAATGATCAAATCATTGTCTCTAATCTGCACGATGGGTGGCAAATATTTGCAGAGGGAATTTCCCGACGGCCCGGTTCATAGCAGGAACAAAGCAAAATGGCCTCCACTCAAATTGGGGCAAACGCTGTCGAAGAATGGAAACAAAAGAGATGCTTTAACCCTGTCGGTCTAAGGGGGAGATCTTCACCTCTCTTCAGAGAGACCCTAATTGATACATGGAGATTGGCGTGAAGGACCAGCGACAATAGCGCCATTGTTTCTGCTTTCTGAATCAAGACGAGCGTCTGCAGGGAGCTCGGCTCGCCTCCAAACTTGAACTTTCTCTCTTGAGTTCTGCACATCAGCTGCGATACATAAATATATATACGATACATCCTCTGAAGAAGGGATCACTTGTCTCAAAGTGACATATGCAGCTCGAAGGGATTGAAAAAGAAAAGAAACTGTAATCTGTTGAGTTTAATATATGTTTTCTTAATAACAAATACGAATTTTATATGTTTTTATATCTCATTATAAAATCCTGTGATCAGTAAATAAGTATAATAATAATAATAATAATTAATAAGTAGGATTATTTCAGACTTTTGGGCAACCTGGACAAAAAATGTATTTCTTTTGTTTAAGCCACATAAATATGAATTAATTATTAATATTCTTTTTTTGTTGCTTAACTAAAATGTAATTCATTGTACCAACTGAACACTGTCCTTACAGTGAGCACTTCTCATGTTTATATATTGTTTATGTTCTGCACTGATATGAACTCCTTTATTTCACAGCTGTTCTCTCCTCCGGTCCTATGAAGCGGTTTCCGACTCCAACAGAACACAAAGGCAGACAAAGTCGAGATGACTGTGAATGTTTTTCAGCAACAACATTGTCACATCGTTCCTCGACTCACTAATCCGACAGGAAGAGAAGCTGACTTACTAGAATAAAAGGCAGATAAAGATTGTTTTAGTTGGACGTGAACTTGGTCTTAAATCATCCTAATGAGAAGGCAGTCGGTGTTACACGGTGTGAGGAACACACAGAGGTTATGAGTCAGACTGGATTATGAATTTGGAGCGTAGAACCTGCTCTGTGATTTAAATGGTAAATGTCTGAGTCACTAGAATGTTCATTAAAGAAGAACCGCAGGAACACGCTCCTGTTGTTCTACAGATGGTGAGAGCGCTGAGCTGGAATGGACTGGAAGTAATTCAATATGAGATTAAAGTAGATTTATGGGCATGCATTCAAATGATAATGACGCCCTGAAAACACTGGTGCCCTATTTGAAAATGATGCATGACAATACAATAGAGACCACGTATTTATTAATAGTCACAGTTGAAACTGCCTGGAAGCTGTATGCACTGTATAAAGATAAAAAAGACAATAGATACAAAAGCCATCCAATGATTGTCACTGAATCCTGAGAGAAACCATGATATAGCATATAGTTTATATATATATATATATATATTTATGACATGGGTTTTAGTGATACTGTTCCACATATTTTGTACGTTTTGTTCTGCTTTAATCAAACTATGTTCAGAAATCAGTAGAAAAACAATGCCTATTAGCATAAATAGCATAAATAGTCACAAACTATTTTCTTTTTTATAATTTACAAAAATACACATTTATAAAGTCCACATGTATTTACATGAGCTTTAGTGCTGTGGTTTCAGTCAACGTGGAGGATATAAAACAATAAGGCAAGCCCCAAAGCCCCATCTGGATCAGATCTGCATCAAATCAATTGTTACTGCGTTTGGTCTAAATAATCAGGTGAACCCTTAATAACCGGCTCTTTCATCTCACGGGGTTGTTGTGTTGAGGTAACGGCGGTCTCACGAAGGCAACTTTGGCAGATTTTGAGTCGATTATGAATATGAAAAAACAACTTTCAGCATTTAAAAATCAACTGCAAGAATTTGGCCGCTCCAAAGAAACATGGGGCTCGATTTGGCAAAACTGGCAACAAAAATATATCAAAAAGTACATTTACATCTTAAACAGGAAAGAGCGGCTTTGACTACAAGAAGAGAGAAGCTCTGCTGGAACTGAATGTAAAACAGATGCTTAGAATATTACACAAGACAGAAGTGTTCCGTGTTGTTACTTCAGGAGCCTCGATAGAGAGAAGAAGAGGAGAAAGATAAGTGCTCATTTTTTTTGTTGGACTTTCCGGCTGTGTTTCCTCGAGTGCTCGTCAACTTAAATCAAGTTTTAGCTAAAATACTCTAATGTCTCCGTGAACTGCTCAGTGAAGGGAGCGCTGCGTTCACGATGCAGGAAGCTCTGAAGCGTGTGTGAATCTCCTCCTATAGCTCGGTCCCTTCTCTGGGATAAATCAGGCTGTTGACACTGAAGCTGTTGTAGAAGTGGCTGTTGAACTGTCCGCTCTGCCCGCCGCCAAACGTGTTGTAGTACACTCCACGGTTGAAATGCAAGCCCTCCCCGTGCTCCGGCGCCCCCGCGTCCTGCCCGCCGTGGTTGAGGTGGTACGGGCTCAGGGCCGTAATGTTCCTATTCGACAGCTCGTTCACCAGTCCCAGGGACCCCTGCCGGCCGGGGGCCCCCGAGCTGAGTGTTGACATGCTGCTGTAAAAGTTGTTAAAACAAGGAGCGGCCGAGGCCAGTCCGGACGGCGAAGACGACGACGAGCTCTTGTGGTTCTCGTTCATGGCCTCCATCTCTGGAGAGGGCGGCCCGAGGAGCTGAGGACTGTCCGAGGGCTTCGACGAGGCCGCCGCAGCCGGCCTGCCGTCCTCCACTTTTGTGGCCCCCGCTGCCACCGCCGCTGCTCCTCCGGCGCTGCTCGGATCCGAACGTCTTTTCCTTTTTCTGCGGAAATTTCCGTTGTCAAACATCTTTTCACAATTTGGGTCCAACGTCCAGTAATTTCCTTTTCCTGTAATTGAAGATGAGACAAATAACATATTAGAACTCATATCAGTCTTTTAAAGTTATGAAGTCTCAATCAAATATTTACAAAATGATTATACTTTAATCTTCAGCATTTCCACATTAAGTTATGTCTGAACACATTATCTATCACAACAAATCATTTCTTATTATTCGTGAGCTGACTGTCACTAGAACAGGATTAAAACCTCGTTCCTGTCATGTTGACTTTAATACCTGCAGCTGTATTAAAGTCAGGCTTCCCTTCTACTGACAGGGCGCCTTTAATCGCTCTGTGTTCATGTATTGTGTTTAATTAAAATTCCTTTGGAAATAATTCCGATGAATTTATAAGAATATCTCTGTTTTAACCTTTGAAAACTGCCGTACCATATTTATTACAGCAGCTACAATATTTGCCATATTTTAAATAACTTGTTGCTTTTAAAATTAATAAGATTTCTGGACAGCATCAGTTAGTGTTTTCAGTTTTGCTAAGACTTATTTGACCACACATACAATTTTTTAAACTCTAAGAAAACTATGATTAATATATATATATATATATATATATTTATATATATATATATATATATATATATATATATATATATATATATATATATATATTCCTTTTTAAGTTTTAAGGACTTAAGGAAGAAACAAAATGTTAATTGAGTGACTTTTATTGGTGTTAATAACTCCTCCACTAATGGAACACTGAGGCTTTCAGGTGAGTGAACTCTACTTAAATAAGTTAATTTAATAAGTTACTTTAATAAGTGTTAATAAGTGGCTCTGGTGCGTTCACGGTACCTGGGTCGTCCTCGTCCCTCGGCACTTTCTTGAAGCAGTCGTTCAGAGACAGGTTGTGCCGGATCGAGTTCTGCCAGCCGGCTTTGCTCTTCTTATAAAACGGGAAATTTTCGGCGACGTACTGGTAAATCTGACTCAGGGTCAGCTTCTTCTCGTGCGCATTCTGGATGGCCATGGCTATGAGCGCGGAGTAAGAGTACGGCGGCCGCACCAGCTTCAGCAGCTCCTCCTGGCTGGCGATGGACAGCCAGCCGAGGTCGGGCCCGCCGAAGCCAGGTGAGTTCGTTATGAACTGTCGCTGCGAGCCGTAGGAGGGCGGGATGAACGACGCCGGGTTGTTCCCGTGCAGGTACGAGGCGGAGGAGTTGACGCCCGGCCCGTTGAGCCACAGGTACGGGTTTGGAGACGATGCGTAATCTCCGAGGCCGTAGCCGGCGGGTCTCTGCGCGCCCTGGAGGCTCTGCTGGTGGTACATGCTGCTGAAGTTGTCGCAGTAGACGGCGGCCATGTCGACCGGGGCCTCCTGGGCGCCCTTGGGTGGGAGAGAGCCGACGGTCGGGGAGGTGTGGTGCTGGTGCTGGTGCTGGTGATGGGACTGAGGGTCGATGGAGTTCATCACTCCCCGCGGGAAAAAGAAATCCCTAAAGGAAATGCTGAAGCGGTTTCAGGTGGCCTCTCCCGGTGCTGCGCAGGGCAGCAGCAACAAGTGTCAGAGAGGATGGAGCAGTTTGGAGGAGTTTTAACAGTATAAAGCCACAGACAGCAGCCACATCCAGGCACCAGATGATTCCCAGCAGCCAATAGACACACACGAGGAGTAACAGGGGGTGTGGTCATGTTCTGCCTCATTCAGCAACAGGGAGATCAAAACCCTCCTGGAGAGACACACCAGACTGCTGCTGGGGGGTCAGGGTCTCTGCGAGGGAACAACCTGGATCACCTGTAGTCCCTCTGACACGGGAACGAGAACTCTGCACTTTATCTTCTTCTTTCATCCACAGTGAAGATGAAGGAACTTATTTTAGTATTTTAATGAAAATGTGACTGTTTGTAATAAATCAGCGATGAAAATGAATTGTCTGCTACTAAACAGACGGAGTATTCAGTGAACTGTTTCCAAATATTGAAAAGCATTTAGTGTGTGATTTAGCTAATAATCGATCCTTAAATAGTAACTTTGTGTCAATAATGTACATTACAACTTTTACAGAAAATGAACAATAGCTGCCTCATTTTTCCCGCCCTGTGTTTATGTTTTTTATTCAAATTAAAGCAGGACACTGACAATCGGAAATAATAACATAACAAGGAATTACGTTCCATAAGAACAAGGACGACCCACTGACCCTGATACATCCACATAATGATAGCTGTTCAGTTACCAACACGTCCCTCAATGACGGGATTCCTTTCAGGGGATTTTGACTCTTTCGTCCCTTATTACAACATTTTAATATAGAATAAAATGTTCCTTTAGTTTGCACTGGAGCGAAGTGTTTCATAGTCCGGCTCAGACGTGACATCATCATTTATATACAAAGAACCAGAAGAACTAAACAATGGAGGAGCGCTGAAGATGAAACACGTTCAACTGAAATATTTAAATGGTAGACGAGTAGAAATATAAAAAAACAAAACTACCAGCCTTACTGAGGAGAGTAAAGTGTGTCATTAAAGAATATTATATTCATATTATATTCTCACATTGTAATACTGAATCTACTGATGGGGAAGGTGCAAAAACTGAAGAGTCTCAGGGAGGCAGATAGAGGACATGTTTCCAGGAAACATGGCGACACTGACAACGGGCGAGGAGAGAAAAGGGGCTGCTTATAAAATCCAGGGCTGATGAGGTCAAGTGGGAACAGGTGTGTAGGTGGGAGGGGAGTCTGAGGGCACCTAGTGGTCTGGGGAGTGGGAGGAGAGGACGAGGTCTGGGAGAATAGAGGCCCAATCCCAATCCCACACTTACGGACTTTTGACTTTGTGAGGGTTTAGTTCTGTCCCGCTGTCCACTCGATGAGTGTTTAAGGGCTCTCTTGCAGACATTTATGAACACTTTCCGTAATCCACATTTCTGCAGACTTTGCCCGAGGGAATTACCCACAAGTCAGAGCAACGTCACGTTAAACAAAGAAGGTAAACAAAGAGGATGCACAAGGGTGTTCCCCCTGCATGACGGATTAAAGAAGGTACATACAACACATACAAGCAGAGATTATAATACATCCAACATTTCAGTTTTTATTGAAGCTGTTTTTGGACAAAAACGAGTAAATCGATTATTCGACAATAACTGTCATCTCGTAACCCAAGAGGCTGGAAGACGTTCAACTCACGCATAAAACACAATTGTACATAACCTGTTCCGTGATAACGTGACATGTTGCAGCACATTTCAAGCCCTTACAGCTTCTCACACTTTACCAGGTGACATCAGGTAAGTCCGTGAGGATTCAGGGCTTAAGGCCTCTAAGGGGGGGGGCATTGGGCCAGAGAGCCGGTCCAGACAAACCTCCAACGAGGAAGTTCTCATGACAGCGAGTGTGGTGATCAGCACTGTGTGCAGTATTTAAAACTGTGAATGAAAGTTCAATTATGAGGCACTGAACCAACAACAACAACCGACAAATTCTAATAGACCATAAAACTCAATTAAGTTACATTAATAACGATTAATAATGATTAATAATGATTAATACATTTGATCTATCCAGGCTACAACACGACATATTCAAATCAAGGCCGCTACAGATAACTAGAGAGAGCATTCCTTGTGAACGCTGACGGCTGAAATACATTTAAAAGCTTTGCTGGAAATAAAGAAATAAAGAAATGTGAAATTAATTTCCTGAAAGTTTGGAAGCCTTTGAAGCTGAAATGATCTCAGACTAATTAGAATGTGCTGCAGGTGTAATCAATCAACCATGTGTTACCGGAAACAGCTGAGGGTTTGAAGTTTATCTTGTTCTGCATGAATCCGCTCCAACCAGTGCACCGGAGACGTAGAAGGAGAGTCGTTGTTGAACACAACCGGAGACAACAAACGACGAGGAAGTACGACACTAAAACTAAACTCACAGTTAAACATGACTCAGAAAGAGCGTTTGAAGTCTTCACATTTGTGTTTTTTGCCCGAGAGTCAAATGTAAAAACTCTATTGCTTAGATTACCTTAAAGAGACACGTTGAAGTTTTGATGTCAAACGTTATGTTGGAGTAAGCAAAGTAACCACAACTGATTGTACACAGACAAACACATGCTGCCTGGCAGGATCAACCAGGGACGGCAGGCTCAACCAGGGACGGCAGGATCAACCAGGGACGGCAGGATCAACCAGGGACGGCACGGTAGAAACCACATGGGGCCCAGTAACACCTGCTGTAGAAAGCAGGCGTTAGACGACCTCCTGGGGGGGGTCCCGCTACCCTACACATGCATACGTGGTGGTCCTGGTACACCAAGCCCATCGGCCTATATGTTTGTCCCAAACCAGGCTCCCATAGGGAGAGAAGTGGCTTGAAGGACAGCGATAAAGCGCTCTCATTTCCTACAGAAAAGACATCGTGAATGCTCGCAGCTCACGCTGGAAATGCAGAAATGGGTTCTCCGGCTTCCCTCCCACGGTCCAAAGACAAACAGCTTAGGTGAGTTGATGACACTAAATCGCCCGTAGGTGTGAATGTGAGTGAATGGTTGTCTCTACGTGTCAGACCTGAACTCTGCCTTCGCCCAATGTCGGGGCGATCGGCAACCAGAAAGCAGCTGAACCATCGTTATCTGCGACGCCTCCCGGAGAGAACTGTGTACAAAGGGTGTAAGGAACCACATTATTTATATGGCAAACTGTCAAAAGGTCTCAATTGAAAATTGAGAACCAAGTTCTGTATTATTATCAAAGAATGACATGTAAAGTGATGCACCAATAACAGAAGAGCACAGAATGTCTTCAGGAACCGGCTCTGCTGCATGAAGCAAAGATGGGAGTGAAGTCCGCCATGGTGGTCAACTTCCCCTCTCCATTAACCATTAACTCTATATTTGCTCTTAATTAGCTTGTTAAAATCATATTAAACTGTCTGAAAGTCTCGTATCTTGTGTTTTCTTGTTGTAACTCTCAACTGAAGCTACAGGGATTTAAACCTTTGTGTGTCTGATCGCTGCTCCAATCTATCAAATGGAACACTTCGATTTTAGTTTTTTATTTGGCCAGATATATTTATATATATATTTGGTATGTTTGGAAAAGTTTAGGTAGAATTTAAAATACATTTCTGTCAGACTGAACAATGTTTGGCTGCACAGCATTAGTTTCTACCTATAGTCTGATAGTTAGTGGGTCAAAAGGGTTGAGTTGTCTGGTTACCTTCAAACTGACAACTTAATTTACAAAATATGAATTGAAACACAATATAAAAGCTGGTATCTGGAGAATGTAGTGTGGTGATACTGGTGGACAAAAGGACAAAGCCTCTCTGAAGGGACAGAGCAGCGTTTAGAGTTCAGCTGATCCCCGTTGAGAAAGCCCCCCCCCCCCTTCAAGAAAACCAGAACAAACCATCAATAAATCAAGTGAAACGTGAACATAAAGATAATATCTGAACCACCTGCTGCATGTTGATTGACTGAGTCAATGACAGTGTTGAGATCTCAAATGTAATTGTATTTACCATAATGAATGATGATATATTGACCTTGTTTCATCTGTTCCTCCATCTCTCTGTGGCTCAGACACTGAGTCAAGTGACTGGTGGAGGTACACTGCCACCTTGAGCTGCTCTTCTTTCTACGGCAGAATGAGAACCGGCTGTTTAAATGTAGGATAAGACTTTCACCACAAGATGGAGGCAGCTCACCGCTCAGTGTGGAGTCGGATCACGAGGCGTCGGGAGCTGAACCTCAGATATCCAGCGTGAACATGTGGATTCACTCCAGCAGCTCCTGGAGGTTGAGAAAGACTTTGAAGAGGTTAAAGTATAGTTTCTGATCACATTAACCCAGAGACTTAAAACAAAGGAACACAGACCAGAGCCTGTCTGCAGTGGACAGAAAGCCACCGGTGTTGCGTTTCCTCTTGGAGAGGAACGTTCTAATGAAGCAGACCCCCTGTGAGCCCCGCTGTGATTACTTGGGTTGGTATTGACACACGATCTGCCAACACTTCCCCGTTTCTCAGGATCTGATAGACTGAGGTTCCTCTCTAATGCAGCTCCTCCACTGAGATCCAGGCCGCAGAGTAATTGTCCGCGCAGCACCAGGAGTCGCTCTGTCTGACTGTAATTCTATAATATCGGGGTTGGCTATGACAATAATCCCCGGGGCTCATCGTGCGCCGCCAAAACTCAAATGTATGTATGAGAATCTGAGAGAGCGGAAAAAACAGCTCTGAAGCTCCTGACAGCAGAGAAATGCTCCGGTGAGGATGCAGAGAGTTAAAGAACCCGAAGGATGGAACCTAGAAAATAATAGAGTTAAACAAAAGAAGTATGAACTGTTCAGCACCTAATACCAGAGGGTGGATCGTTACTCGTGCTCGGATGTACTGTGTCCACCACCTTTATTTAGTTGTTTAGTAGCTTGTGTGTTTCTGGGATGAACGGAGACCCTGAGAGGCAAAGAGGAAACATTCTGCTCATCCATTTGCATGAGATTGTATGAAACATAACTCATGGTCTTTAAACCTTAAAGGACGTTGCTATAAGAGAATAACAGGAGGAGTGTGTGGAAAGAGAAGCAGCCTGTGAGCTCCGATTGAACCAGCTGGTGCATCTTCACAACGAAGAGTCACAGTCGTGTCTGTTCAAAGCTTTTCACTGAATCTATGAAGACGAGCAGGACGTATACATGGTTAGGGCTGGCGTGTGATATCCTGTGTGATAACATGACAGCAGGTTCACTCGTCACACATTCAGAGATCCCATCCAAACAATACATTCTGGATCACATATGTTTTGCTTTTTTATAAAAGGTCTTTTTAGAAATGCATACAAAGGAAGCACACGAACACATCGTGAACAATGTAACGGACGGTTGTCTTATGGTCCTTTTGATATATAATTACAGACAAAAGAGGCAAAAGCAGAAGAAAGACAATACCAGACACTTAGATATAAAAACCATAATGTGTCTGTTTGCACGTGAAGCTCTGAGATTATATATTCCTGCCGTCAACAGACTGATGAAGAGAGACAGATGACATGTGGGACATCCAGACATCCAGAAGCAGGGAGGATGCAAACACACCACAGAGCATTTGAGTTAAAGCTTGTGATGGCAGCGTGTGACGCTGTGTGATACTACTGTGAAGAGACAGATCCATACGGGTCTACTTGTTGCCTGCTTTGTTTTTGTGTTGCCAGCCATGTTGTTCGTCGTGGACTTGCATATAGCACGGGGGATCATTTCAGATTAGTTTCTCTCCATATTGGTACACGTCTTCGTCGTTGGGGATGAGGAAGGATGGATGGGTCCCTTGGGGGTCTTTCCTGCTGCTGCTAGGCCTGGTGTAACACGTGGAGGAATGAATAGAGCCCTCCACACAAAACACAAAGTATTGACGAGCACAGCGGTGTATGAAGGATTGTTTCCTGCGATGACAAATGAGTCGGTCCTAAAAAAAGCTTTGATTGTTTATTTCCAAAGGCTAAAAATGACCTTTTTAGTACCAAAGCACAAAGTAAGAGAACGAACACGACACCACGCTGCTGGAGGCCCAGGACGTACTGCTGGACCCGCTGGAGGGAAGGGGGGCACGGGAGAACCAGAACCAGGACCGAGAGGGGCCGACTGTCAGACCTGCTGCAGTAGAATGAGAGGTTTTCTAAAGAGACACGACCACGTCTGTCCACAGGGGGCGCCAGAACCAACACAACATGAAAGTTCCTCGTAGCAGCTTTAAACAAGTGACGCATTGAATACATAAAGGATATGTTCAGAGGATAAAATGCCCAGTTTTCATTTGATTAAATGCACCGAGCTAAAGCTGACGCTATCTAATACAACGACTCAACAATAAATCATCTTTCATGAAGGTTTTACAGCTTTTGTTGAAAGTTTTCAATGAAGATAAGATTCATTGCAAAGCTGTTGAATTGGTCGGGATTAGTGTTATTAGTGTTATTAGTGTTATTAGTGTTATTAGTGGGATTAGTGTTATTAGTGTTATTAGTGTTATTAGTGTTATTAGTGTTATTAGTGTTATTAGTGTTATTAGTGGGATTAGTGTTATTAGTGTTATTAGTGTTATTAGTGTTATTAGTGTTATTAGTGTTATTAGTGTTATTAGTGTTATTAGTGTTATTAGTGTTATTAGTGTTATTAGTGTTATTAGTGTTATTAGTGGGATTAGTGTTAGTTCGCTATAACTGAGTGTAAACATAGAAATAGTGGTGGAACCGAGAACCCGTGTTTGTAAAGCTATAGATCGACTCTGTTGGACAAACACGTGGACTTCAGGGTAAAAGCTTTACAACGTCCTTCAACATGATCCCGAAAAGCCTTTGAAGCTGAACTTGATGTCACACATTGAATGATGAACGTGTTGGTCGTGATATTTCCTTCTCTGAATGGTTTCACTGTATAATCAATGAAATTGTAATGTACACAAAGAGGTAAACTCGGCTTTACTGCTTTACCACTTCTGGTTACTGGGGAGGCTGAGCTGCACACTTGTGTATGCAAAGACCTATTTATTCCTGTTTCGGAGACAGTCTGGCCCATTCAGCTGACGCACAAGCGCCACCATTGACCTCCCGTCTATTTCTGTGACATATTGACGCCGGCGCGTCAGGCTCCGTGAGTCTACCTGTGTTTGTGCCGAGCGGGGATCATTTACACCGGAAGCCTTTGGAAATAAACATTTGCACTTATTATATGTCGCAACACAAACGCATGCACAGGCAGACGTGTGCGTCCGGCACAAGAGAGATAAGAACACGTGTGTGCACACGCAGCACACAGGAGGCATTCATAGCACGTAATAACACGGTGCTGCTCTGGAGAGGCCGGCCGCAGCTCTGCGGACAGAGAGGGAACATACAGGAGATGTTATTGCTCTATATGTTTATAACGCTGCCATGGAAAAATAAGAGGCTCGGCCACAGGCATTTCCTCAGCTCCTCTCCCCCCCCGGTCACCGTGGAAGGGAGGCTGTGAGCGTTTAGAGGAGGGCTGAGCACATGTCACACTTCATCTTTTTCAGAAATAGGCAACCTCATGTCTGTTTCTCTTCTTCATTCTATCACAAACTGCTTCCACCACCGGCTCTTGTTTCTCCAAAGTCTAAACTATGTGTTGCATCTATTGTCTTGAAATGTTGATTTAATGTAATGTTAGAGATTTAAACATAAATATGTGAAGGAGAATATTCTTTGGATCGACCTTCATGCTGCTGGTTGCTTGTATCGCTGGCCACCAAGGAAATGAAGTTGATTCCACTGTTTATAAGTTGATATGAGTTTGAGTTTCAGCTGCTTTTAATATGTCAAAGTAAAGTTAGTCTGAGGCTCGTACAGCGTTGTGTACGCGCTTGTACCCAGTTCAGGCTGTTCTCATCCAGCATCCGTAACTAAACCAACGGGAAATAATGCAGATTCCCACATAATCATTTTGTATGTTTTCCATCTTGAATGAGGAAGTAAACGGGAGGGAGGGGACGGATCCAACAAACCGCTGTTTGAATCCTCAACGTTGATTAAATCCTCAACCGTATTTATATATATATATAATATATATATATATATTATATATATTATATATATATATAATATATATATAATATATATATTGCATGTATGCATGTAATGAATGCATGTAACGAGCAGAAGATATCATACGACCCGCTGTATGAGGATACGTTGAACAGTCTTTTTAAGGAGCTGGATGTCAGCGCTGCAGAGCTACACATCCAGCTTCACCCTCAGAGGTCACAGGCCGTGTTTAGAGCTGCTGGATGGAGAGAACAGGTACGAGGGAGGCTGCGTTAGCCGCGGGGTCATGTGGCGTTGTGAGGGTGCTACTGTGTTTAACAACATGTATACACTTCCAACCGCACTTGAAGGCAGCTTCATTCATCACGTCACAGCAGACGTAGTCACAGTGACGTCACGCATTGGTTTGTGGACCGATGTTTTCAAGCCTCATGTTCGTCATTTTGGACATTTACTAAATGAACATCATGCTGAAGAAGACTTGAAGAACAATTGTAATCTGTTTCAACTCTTCCGCTGCAGCAGTCTCCAGACGAGGACCGGTGTTCAGCTACGATCGGTGTGAACGCAGCCCAACAACTCGCTGTTAGTTCTCCAATTCGATCTTTCATCAGTATCCAGAAATATGACCTTAATGTTGTCTGAGAACTGTATTTTGAACATTTAAATGTCTACTATTGGCTGCTTTGTACGTTGGTGTTCAAGGGAACAGTTCATTCTGCTGTGTGTGGAACCGGCCTTCACAGAATCTATTCATGATTCAAAGGACAACATTGGATGGTTGGACTTCTCTCAGCTGTTTGTCTCATATCTCTATTAAACACGAGCTTCAAGGACAAAGGAAACTTATTCTAGCGTTGCACTAAGTCACTGTAAGTGATAGTGTCGGCCTATAATGTGAATGTAAAGAGCAGCTGAACTCATGTCACGTTTAATCATGTTCAGATGTAGCCGTCCTCTGCTCGTCGCTGCTCTCTGTTTGCGATCCAGAGGATAATTAGGCCCGTGAGCACGGCGATGCGTGTTTGGTCTCAGTGCGCTCGCCTTCACAAG
Source organism: Leptoclinus maculatus (assembly GCA_032191485.1). NCBI lineage: Eukaryota > Metazoa > Chordata > Actinopteri > Perciformes > Stichaeidae > Leptoclinus > Leptoclinus maculatus. The sequence continues at coordinate 684,393 of JAVDOI010000071.1, read as the reverse complement.
AGATGCTCTTTTTGGAGCGTTGTATATCCCTCAAAAAGGCAGAGCTGTAGCTGCTCGTGCCTCTGATGTGCTATCCAACTTTAAAATACAGCTTTGCGAGCTCCGTCTTCTTCAAAGCCTCGGTTTGATTTCTCTCTCTTTGTTTTCTTCGCCCCCTTCTGCCAGCGCCGCCTCGGCACGATGAGTGGATCCCAGTGAAGAAGTCGGTGAAAAGCCTGAAAGGAACTGCAGCTAATTCATGAAACAAGTCACTATCGCATGAACTAAACCAGTAGTTATAGCTGCATGATGAATAGCATGAAGTCACCATGAAGTGGGCCACTGAGCTGCTGGTGTTCTGTGTGTTGATCTCTGTTCTGTTTAGAATTCGCTGCAAATAATCGGTGTAAAAAACACTCCTTTCATTCTCTTTGACTCCGAGGCCCTAATGGCTTCTTTAGTAACGACTTTGTGCCTTTAAGCACAAACATCATTAACCCAGGACATTGTTATTCTAATCTCTCGGAGGCTGAGCCCTCATAGCGTCGAAACAGTTTCCTCATTGTGAGCCCGGCGGGGGGGGGGGGGGGGGGGGGGGGGGGAGGTGGCTGCTTCAACTGCTGCCACCTGAGCGGCATCCAGAGAAACCGTACGTTAGGGTGGTCTCCAAACCACGTCCTCCTGGCTCTCCTCTTCATGTGGTCCTAAACCCACCTCCTCGTCCCTTTAGCCCTCTACACAACCCTCTCTACACAACCCTCTCTACACAACCCTCTCTACACAACCCTCTCTACACAACCCTCTCTACACAACCCTCTCTACACAACCCTCTCTACACAACCCTCTCTACACAACCCTCTCTACACAACCCCCTCTACACAACCCTCTCTACACAACCCTCTCTACACAACCCCCTCTACACAACCCTCTCTACACAACCCCCTCTACACAACCCTCTCTACACAACCCTCTCTACACAACCCTCTCTACACAACCCTCTCTACACAACCCTCTCTACACAACCCTCTCTACACAACCCTCTCACACGATGAACACAGTTTCACTGGCACTCATTTGTTGACTTCTCTGGCGGCAGTTCTCCTTCTTTTGAAAAGAAAAGCAGATCTTTAAACAGCGTTTGTTGGGCTTGTTTTGCAGCAGGGAGACGGGTTAGACGGGTTAGACGGGTTAGACCAGGGACTGTTGTGTTCCCTCCTCCTCCCCCTGGACACACAGGAAGAACCGCTGCCATCTCCTCCACAACGTGAGCAGGTGCAGAGACAAGTCTCAATGACATCTTTGTACCGAATGGAAGAAGTTAGGAGGTGTAACAGCCTGCACCACCTCCCCTCCTCCGTCTGCCTCTCGGGGTATCTGAACGGGAGAAGTTAGCTGTGACGGGCCGCGGTGGGGGAAGACACATGTCCTACAGTGACACAGATACCAAAGGTAGTTTATCTCAGGCTGATGGTCTTTTACTCACAATAGAAACTCACAATAGAAAGTCCTGTTCCGTAACCGTGACTTAACATACATCAACTATTCTAGTTTAGGGAACTAGATGTTAAAGCATCTCTGAAGTCATTTATCTTACTATTATTCAGGGAAAATGCATCAACCTTGGAGTAAATGCAATCATTTCTAACATTTAACACTTTAATATCTGACCTTGTTCTTTCAGGTTTCAACGTTAATGTTTGTTTTTTCACTTGCCAGAAATCTAATTGCCCAAAGTACATTTTTACTACGATGTGGTACGTTACTCTGATTGTTACTCTGATTGTTACTCTGATTGTTACTCTGATTGTTACTCTGATTGTTACTCTGATTGTTACCCTGATTGTTACCCTGATTGTTACCCTGATTGTTACTCTGATTGTTACTCTGATTGTTACTCTGATTGTTACTCTGATTGTTACCCTGATTGTTACTCTGATTGTTACTCTGATTGTTACTCTGATTGTTACCCTGATTGTTACTCTGATTGTTACTCTGATTGTTACTCTGATTGTTACTCTGATTGTTACTCTGATTGTTACTCTGACTGTTACTCTGACTGTTACTCTGACTGTTACTCTGATTGTTACTCTGATTGTTACTCTGATTGTTACTCTGATTGTTACTCTGATTGTTACTCTGATTGTTACCCTGATTGTTACTCTGATTGTTACTCTGATTGTTACTCTGATTGTTACTCTGATTGTTACTCTGATTGTTACTCTGACTGTTACTCTGACTGTTACTCTGACTGTTACTCTGATTGTTACTCTGATTGTTACTCTGATTGTTACTCTGATTGTTACTCTGATTGTTACTCTGACTGTTACTCTGACTGTTACTCTGACTGTTACTCTGATTGTTACTCTGATTGTTACTCTGATTGTTACTCTGATTGTTACTCTGACTGTTACTCTGATTGTTACTCTGATTGTTACTCTGATTGTTACTCTGACTGTTACTCTGATTGTTACTGATTGGATTGTTTCCGAGGGCATGTACTGTCAGTTATATTAAAGTTATTAAAACTCTCAACCTTCATCAGACTGATTGCTTTTGTCAACGTTAACGAAGTTAATTGACAAGACAGAACCCGTACGATCAGTCGCTTCAGTGTTTGCTGGCAGCTTTTGAGGACACACTATCTTTATGTCTTTTCCCTCCTGTACCTCCATGCTGCTGTCAGATGTGACAATTCTGCCACCTTCTTGTCCAAGACATGAAGCTTAAAGCATGAAGCTAGTAACAGGCTCACAGGCAGTAAAACACCACACTGCAACAATGATGAACTAACAAAGGAAAAAAGGATTTGGGGTCGGTTTGGATCCAGTCAGAAGGAATGGGTAGCAGGTGGGTGATGCAGGTGAGGAGGTGAGGAGGTGGGCGGGGGAGGCCAGGTAGAGCAGATGAGAGAAGTGACAACAAGTGTGACAGTCAGCTGATTTGGAAAGGAGGGAAAGGCTGAGGGTATCTGGTGGACGGATGGGAAAAGGCAAAGAAGGGGCCTCACTAATCATTTCTGAGGAAATGTGAATGTGGCTGAAGACGGAGACAGAGAGGCAGAACGTGACAATCGCCGTGGTTTTATCTTTAAAAATGGGTTTTTTAGACTGAAGACACCAATTCCCAAGTTCTGTATTCATTCAGAATTGGACAGTTGTCTGTAATTGGTGCCATAACGCAGCTATTATTGGCTGTAATGAGACAAATTCTATTTGGCAACAGGCTGAGCTCCTGTTTACGCCAAATTCACAAATGCAGCTGATCTCACAGGAACAAGGAAACCGACGAACTGAGTGAAACAACTAAATGCAAATGTCCAATAAACTGCACGTTGTCTCTCTATCGGGGCCACCGATGACATCGCTGCACATTTGTTATACATGGTGATTATTTCTGAGCCTAATGATCGGCCACGATAAGCCATCTCTTCCGACTCCGTAAACGTGTAGACTGTGAGCTTTTATTATTTCTGGAGCCGGTCCCACGGCCCGAGCCTCTGCAGCCCTCTCTGGATTTCACGGAGCTCTGAGGCGGTGACCTCAGGAACAATGTGGGGTGCTGTGCAGATTCTGGGGACCGGGCGAGCCCAACTGGCCCCACCTGCTAGCAGCTTTACTGGCCTGGGCACGGGGCCCCGAGGCCTGTTCCTACACTGCAAAAAACATCCACATCATCTGATTTTATTAGTTTGTTGAGGATTTAAAGGTGTTTCAGATAAAAGTAGCCAAATCACCAATGTGTTCTTAGTGTTGTTGACTAAGTTAGAAAAGTCGGCTTGAATCTGGAAGATTTGAGTCAGGAAACAGTTGAGCTCAACAGCAGGAAGCTAGAAACGTGATGTCAGTACTCCTAAAACCTCTAATGTAACCTGAGTTCAACTCTGTATTTGTCTTTATTTGATCTGAGATATATCTAACAGGGTTTGTAGCTATTCTGGGAGTCATTTCACAACATATCAGATAAAGGTTCATGTTGATGTCTCAGTCAAGGACAGCCTTTAGAGTCAGATGACAGTAGAACAGCTACATTTGTGGGTTACACACTTTCAATACATGTTTCAAAGTCAACTACTAACCTGCATCATCAAAAGCCCGATGCTCAATTCAGGTTTTAGATTTGAGTTCTAAAATAGTTTTCAGATACGTATTGAAAATGGATTCATTCTGCAAATGCCACATTTCCTACTGTACAGATCTAAGTTTTGTTTTTCTAAACTGAGAGTTTAAATATTAAACTCTAAGATCAGCTGCCAACAGTCACACACACTCTTTGTACTTTGATACTTGTGAGGACAGCTACAACATTTAAAGTTTAACCTTGAACATGAAACCAAGTATTAACCTATTAACTGCCCAAGCTTCCAAAATAATGTCTCACTTTCCAACATGTCTCTCATGGTCTAAAGATAGAGGAACGAGAGGTTGTGGATCACCATGTTGTGTGGATCTGCTCTACAGGTAGATTGTGATGCAGCACAGAGACGACGGGGGATGAACTCCCTTTAATTAAGCGCATAATTAGACCGTAAGAAAAGCATTACTCAGCAGTCTCCTGCTGCTCTGTGTGTGTCTGCCTTTTCACCGTCATGTCCTCAGAAAACATGAATATTAATAACATACAGCACTTGTTTGGATTCTGAGGCTTTGAGTACAGATGAATTGCAGACACAGAACATGATGTGTTTTAATAAATAAAGGTAAATAAAACATTTTGTAAATATATTAAATGTTTTATTTTCTTGGAATGATTTATATTTATTTTTTACACAAATCAATACATTATATGATGAACAAATTGTCTTGTATGGCAAAATAATCACATTATGTACATTTCCGACATTAAACCAACAGCAACAAAGTGAACGTGCTCAACTCAAAGCTCCAATATCAAACATAGCATGATGACCGATGGCCATTCATCTTCTTCAACAACAAGCTGCATCTTTTCCAAAGTTGAATTGTTTTGTGTGTGTTGACAGAACAACAGTTCTGCACACGTGCCGTATTTTATTCACTGTCACAGTTTAAATCAAAGTGATTGTCGGGTGAATTGACTCAAACAAATACGAGGTCTTTCCTTTCTGTCTCATTGCTGTCTCTTACGAGGTCTTTCCTTTCATCGTTCTGTCTCATTGCTGTCTCTTACGAGGTCTCCTTTAATCGTTCTGTCTCATTGCTGTCTCTTACGAGGTCTTTCCTTTCATCGTTCTGTCTCATTGCTGTCTCTTACGAGGTCTTTCCTTTAATCGTTCTGTCTCATTGCTGTCTCTTACGAGGTCTTTCCTTTCATCATTCTGTCTCATTGCTGTCTCTTACGAGGTCTTTCCTTTCATCATTCTGTCTCATTGCTGTCTCTTACGAGGTCTTTCCTTTCATCGTTCTGTCTCATTGCTGTCTCTTACGAGGTCTTTCCTTTCATCATTCTGTCTCATTGCTGTGTCTTACGAGGTCTTTCCTTTCATCATTCTGTCTCATTGCTGTCTCTTACGAGGTCTTTCCTTTCATCGTTCTGTCTCATTGCTGTCTCTTACGAGGTCTTTCCTTTCATCGTTCTGTCTCATTGCTGTCTCTTACGAGGTCTTTCCTTTCATCGTTCTGTCTCATTGCTGTCTCTTACGAGGTCTTTCCTTTCATCATTCTGTCTCATTGCTGTCTCTTACGAGGTCTTTCCTTTCATCGTTCTGTCTCATTGCTGTGTCTTACGAGGTCTTTCCTTTCATCGTTCTGTCTCATTGCTGTGTCTTACGAGGTCTTTCCTTTCATCGTTCTGTCTCATTGCTGTCTCTTACGAGGTCTTTCCTTTCATCTTTCTGTCTCATTGCTGTGTCTTACGAGGTCTTTCCTTTCATCATTCTGTCTCATTGCTGTCTCTTACGAGGTCTTTCCTTTCATCGTTCTGTCTCATTGCTGTCTCTTACGAGGTCTTTCCTTTCATCGTTCTGTCTCATTGCTGTCTCTTACGAGGTCTTTCCTTTCATCTTTCTGTCTCATTGCTGTGTCTTACGAGGTCTTTCCTTTCATCATTCTGTCTCATTGCTGTCTCTTACGAGGTCTTTCCTTTCATCGTTCTGTCTCATTGCTGTCTCTTACGAGGTCTTTCCTTTCATCGTTCTGTCTCATTGCTGTGTCTTACGAGGTCTTTCCTTTCATCGTTCTGTCTCATTGCTGTGTCTTACGAGGTCTTTCCTTTCATCGTTCTGTCTCATTGCTGTCTCTTACGAGGTCTTTCCTTTCATCGTTCTGTCTCATTGCTGTCTCTTACGATGTCTCCTTTCATCGTTCTGTCTCATTGCTGTCTCTTACGAGGTCTTTCCTTTCATCGTTCTGTCTCATTGCTGTCTCTTACGATGTCTCCTTTCATCGTTCTGTCTCATTGCTGTCTCTTACGATGTCTCCTTTCGTTGTCGTCGTCTTTGAGAAAGGTGGCGAGCAGAGCGGCGCCCAAAGCTACGATGCCGACGCCGGCTACAGCTGCGCCTCCGATCACGGCTGCTCTGGTGACCTGTGACACAAAGAAGTGGTACAACAGTAAAACAGTAGTAACATAAACACGTGTCTTTCATTTCAGACTAGTGTGATCACCTTTAAGAGCTATCGGTCGACTGCACGACTTTGCTGATGAAAGTTCACATTCAGGTTAAACTTGAGTCATTTGTGACACTTTGCTTTGCGTCCAGTAATCGTCCTCTGACCTCAAAGATTCTGGTTGAATTTGGTGTGAAATGTCACGATAACCCTGACCCTACAGCGGAGACGTTTGTTTTTAGCTGAATGACTTTTATTTCTCTCACTTTCTTCTGCACAGAAAACGATCACTTACTGTATTTTGTGAGAATCAGCACACCTGCTAACAACTTGTTTTTTGAATGCATCTTAATCAGTTGTGCAAACAGAAGTATAGAAGTCACGACCCACCTGCTGAGACTCTGACTGGCCGTACCGTAGTTCGGTGACGAAGTGCTCACAGTTGTGAGTGACGGCATTGTACGGCAGCTCCGAGCTCACCATCCGACAGGCCTCCCTCACGATGTCGTGGCGGTCTCGAGGCTCGTACTTGTGATCTAGGAGGTTGTTGATTTCAAAATGGTGGCCGCCGACCACTTCCCAGATCTTCTGGCGCCTCACCTGAGCCCTGCTGCTGTCCAGGAGCATCAACAGGTTACCAAAAGGGCTCGAGTCATCACCTGTGTGAGTGTTATGAGACAAACAGGACAGAAGTTAAAGCAGCTTGGAAAAGAAAAGGGATTCAATTTAAGAGAGGGAAACGTTTAGTTTTTGTCTTTACTGTTATTTACATGTACGTGAACATAATTAAGGCAAATTGGTTGATGTTCGTCCAAGATGAACGTCATGAATGCAGCACTTCACTCACTTGGAGGAATCAAATGAACAACTTCATTTCCTCCGATGTAGACGGCCCAGTGCTTATATGTTCCACGGAAGATCTCGATCAGGTCCCCGGGCTTTGCACCGTGGTCAAACTAAAGTGAGAAACAATGATCATAAATCATAAAATAATAACTTGGCATGTAGTCGGTGTGAATGGTCAGCTCTTAATTAAAGGTACCCTCTGGCCCCTAACTGCAACAATCTGCCCAAGTGTCTAAATATGACGGGTAGGGATAAGATCGTGTCTGACCAGTATTAGTGCTGCGGAGACGTTCTTCACACGTGGGTTCCTGGTTGTGCACATGCATTTGTACGATGTGAGACACATTCTTGCTACAGATTTTATGCTCTACCGCTGTTTGACGGTTCGTAGCAGTAACGCGCTAAGAAGCAGATCAATCAAGAGGAAGAGGAAGAGTCAACATGGATGAGATGGGGAAACAAATGTTTTATGATCTAAAGCCTCCACAATGTTTGTTAGATCTCATACGTTATACTTCATCAATAAATGTACCAATGCACAGCTCATAAAACAAACAAAGGAACGCCCTGTTTACGGAGAACTTGCACAACATGTTGTGGACCGAAGGTACATTGACAGATACTAGTTAACACGGACAAACCCTTAAATGTTAACACATTTCACTTGTTGTCACTTCACCCTGTTTGTTCTTGGTGTTCTGAATTCTTCTTATTTCAGTTCTTACTTTGACTAAACTTATATCTTTACAGCAGCAAACTCAAAGTAAAGTCATGATACATTGTAATCCAAGAATATCAGATCTATGAACCAGTACGTCTTTACAAATGCTGCCAGTAAGAAGCAGCTTTAACTCCTCAGGGCTCAGCAGCAGGACACTCACCAGCGTTGGAGCCATGTCTTCAGGTCCTCGTCGATCAGTAAGTAAGAACAGACGAGACTTGCAGACAATTTATCGTGGCTGACGACTGAAACCTAACTGTGCTTATGTCTCAGAAGCAAAAGTGTTCACCTGATTATGGGTGGTAATAACTGAGATTAGATAAGCATGTTGGTACACACCGCATAGCCTGTTTTGCAAATCATTGACCGGATGAGTCAATGCAACTGCTGTATTTGAGGACCTGCCACGTGGTGGCGAGTGCAACGAAACTGCAAAGGCTAAGTTTCATTTCTTGTGAATTGTTCAGTAGGTGCACTCATGCTACTGCAAAGTTCTCTGGGTCGACGTTTCAGCAACCTGGTCTTATAATGGTGCAACCATGGTTATAGAAGTCTTATCGAGCCATTGTAGCAACCGGCACATCTGTGTTCGTGTTTTCATTTACGTTTGTCAATTTTACAATGAATAAAGAAGCATACTCAACACTGCACAGCACTATTAACAGATACCAGATAACAGATATCAGATACCAGATAACAGATAACAGATACCAGATAACAGATAACAGATAACAGATAACAGATAACAGATAACAGATAACAGATAACAGATATCAGATATCAGATAACAGATAACAGATAACAGATAACAGATACCAGATAACAGATAACAGATAACAGATAACAGATAACAGATAACAGATAACAGATATCAGATATCAGATAACAGATAACAGATAACAGATAACAGATAACAGATAACAGATAACAGATAACAGATACCAGATAACAGATAACAGATAACAGATAACAGATACCAGATAACAGATAACAGATAACAGATAACAGATAACAGATACCAGATAACAGATAACAGATAACAGATAACAGATAACAGATAACAGATACCAGATAACAGATAACAGATACCAGATAACAGATAACAGATAACAGATAACAGATACCAGATAACAGATAACAGATACCAGATAACAGATACCAGATAACAGATAACAGATACCAGATAACAGATAACAGATAACAGATAACAGATACCAGATAACAGATAACAGATAACAGATAACAGATAACAGATACCAGATAACAGATATCAGATACCAGATAACAGATAACAGATAACAGATACCAGATAACAGATAACAGATAACAGATACCAGATAACAGATAACAGATACCAGATACCAGATACCAGATAACAGATACCAGATAACAGATAACAGATAACAGATAACAGATAACAGATAACAGATAACAGATAACAGATACCAGATACCAGATAACAGATAACAGATAACAGATAACAGATAACAGATAACAGATAACAGATACCAGATAACAGATAACAGATAACAGATAACAGATACCAGATAACAGATAACAGATACCAGATAACAGATAACAGATAACAGATACCAGATAACAGATAACAGATAACAGATACCAGATAACAGATAACAGATAACAGATAACAGATACCAGATACCAGATAACAGATAACAGATACCAGATAACAGATACCAGATACCAGATACCAGATAACAGATAACAGATAACAGATAACAGATACCAGATAACAGATAACAGATACCAGATAACAGATAACAGATACCAGATACCAGATAACAGATACCAGATAACAGATAACAGATAACAGATAACAGATACCAGATACCAGATAACAGATACCAGATAACAGATAACAGATAACAGATACCAGATAACAGATAACAGATAACAGATAACAGATAACAGATAACAGATACCAGATAACAGATAACAGATAACAGATAACAGATAACAGATATCAGATAACAGATAACAGATAACAGATACCAGATAACAGATAACAGATAACAGATAACAGATAACAGATAACAGATAACAGATAACAGATACCAGATAACAGATAACAGATATCAGATACCAGATACCAGATAACAGATACCTTTTAGAATCCCACTGAATGAAAGTGATTTAATACACAGTGAGGAGACAACAGAGCTTCACTTTACCAACACACACGATTCAAGACAGAAGATGAACAGCAGCCTGTACATATAACACAAATATCCATCTTCACGCTCATCGTGGAGGCAGAGACCTTCAGAGACCTCCAGAGACCTTCAGAGACCTTCAGAGACCTCCAGAGACCTTCAGAGACCTTCAGAGACCTCAGAGACCTTCAGAGACCGTCAGAGACCTCCAGAGACCTCCAGAGACCTTCAGAGACCTTCAGAGACCTCCAGTGACCTCCAGAGACCTCAGAGACCTTCAGAGACCTCCAGAGACCTCCAGAGACCTCCAGAGACCGTCAGACACCTTCAGAGACCTCCAGAGACCTTCAGAGACCTTCAGAGACCTTCAGAGACCTCCACCTTGTTGTCTTTCTGGAGTGAATTGATTTGTAAACTAGATGGTTCACAATGAGTCGCTCAAGGGAACAAGGAAACATGACTTTGTAAATAACTTACTTTTTAAATTGGACAGTTAACAATCTGCTGATAACAACTTGATGAAGCGATAATATGTCGTTGCTCTTTGTTTCTCGGCCCTCTAGTGGTCACAATATATCACAGCAGCTTTAAAGATCGAGTGCTCTAAATGTAGCCGTGGCAGCCGGTGAACGTTGTGAATATAAAACATGATTTGCAGGAAAGCGTCCAAGCTGGGAGACCTGGAAGTTAAATGTCTCCCAGTTCGTCATTAAGTGCTGAAAACAGGAAGCTCTCAATCAGAGCAGCGCAGGGATCCCAGCGGCCTGTGAGCTCTGCAGGATGTTTGGAGAACTTCCCTCCAGTCAGATCAATGCTGCTGAGCCTTTTATTAAATACAGCTGTAATACAGTAAGTCCTGCGTCCCGGCCAACAGTCTCTCTCTTCTTCCTCTCCTGTTTTTCTTTCCCTCTGTTTTCTTTTCACTGTTCTGCTCTCTTCTGCTTGTCTTCGCCTCATTGACAGCAGACAGAAGCCAGAGGAGCGCTTTGACACCAAACATTCATCTCTCTTCCTGTCTGTCAGCGCTGCCTTCTACCACAGCACCTGTTGAACAGCGTGCCATATGTGCCGTCACCTGCCCGCCGCTTCACCCGGCCTCTCCACATCGTGACCGGTGAGCGTTCTCTCCTTTCAGTTCTCTCTCTCAGCACTAGAAGAACCACTTCAGTACAAGTGTTGCACTTGAAGTTACTGTGAGGAACTTTGAGCTGCTTATGAAACAGTTTAATCTAGATGCCTCTATATGACCTCTCTATGACCTCTATATGACCTCTATATGACCTCTCTATGACCTCTATATGACCTCTATATGACCTCTATAAGTAAACGGGGCCATCAGAGAGAAGATGGTCTATTTCTATAGAGTTATTCTTAATGCTTGTCATGTGTGCCACCGGGTGGGATGCTGGTGAAATCAGATGAGATCATGCAGACTAAGTGGGTCAGACTGTCAGACTCTCAGAAACACTAGTTGTGTCCTCAGGGACCGCCGGCAGCTTTAAGACTCTAGATACGCAGCTTTAAATGCATCTCCTTGTTTTGTCTCTTGAGAGCTAGTTGTGTTCTGCTTCTAATGATCAGTTTAGCTGATATGATTATGAATGAAGATATACAAGATGACATCATATTATGTCATTTAAATATCTTTTATTCTGATTCTTAAATTGTGTGTTTTTTCTAAAGTTATACTCTCGCTGTGTATCGTGTGTCTCACTTATTTGCTTCTTTGTCTCATTGTTTCACTCATTCTTGTCCTCTGACATTCTCTCTTTCTCTCTCAATTACTGAACATCCTTTTTTATTTTCCCACCCTCACTCTCACCCCTCTACCTTTGACCTCTGACCTTTCACACTGGAGCCTCTGGTATGTGTACGTGTGTTTAATCAGAGCCCGAGGCAGAAAGCAGAGCTCTGGTCTCTTAACGTATCGTCCTAATCCCGTCCGTGTAAAACCCTCGATGTCCATCTCCTCCTCCCACTGAACCCACTTACTGTAGGTTCAAGCTGTGTCAGACGTGGGCCTTTGATGTGCTAACACCTTCCTCTCTTTAAAGTATCGACTGGTAGAGATGCTAGCGCAGCGTGGTCCTCCGGCGAGGAGACGTTGCTGAGAGCGTTCTGCTTAGTCGGTGATTTGCAGTTTTTCCTCATCAGGGAAAGAAGAAAAGCACTTCAATCAGCTGAGAACAATGCTGAGAACAATGCTGAGAACAATGCTGAGATCAATGCATGTTCGGGAATGTGTGGCGGCGACGGGGGAGAGTAAAGAATCAAGCTCAAGGTAACAGAAGCACAGAGGAAATAACAACACAAGGAGACGGAGGTCACATACAGGGTTATATATATATATATATATATATATATATATATATATATATATATATATATATATGTCATGTATTAAGCAATGAAACATGAGAATACATCTACATAAGACAAGTGTAGCCTTTACGTTTGATCGTATGGCTTCATTAAGGGTTAATAAATCATAACAGTCTATAGATATCTAGACATGAATATGTTGCCAGGTTGTGAAACACTCAAAGAACATATTGATATCTGCAGACTCGGTTATCAGAAAGTAGTTCATGAATAACATTTTACTTGGAAGTAAATGTTGAAGGAAGGAATCCAAAGTGTATCAAAGCAGTTATGATTCATGATTTCAGTAAACTGACTGTACTTTAATGTGGAATCATTAGAAAGATTTAATTAATGGAGAGATTGAGACGAGGACTTCATAACTACGTAGACTAACTTGTGACTCCATAAAGAATACATGTTAGTAAATCATTCAAGTGTTTGCAGCAATATAAACTCTAAATGAAGCCTTGTTTCAAAGCGGGACATACATTCTGAACGGAACAAAGCAAAACTTATTTCATAAAAAAATAACATCATTTGGAAAAAAATATCCTGCAGATTTTAGGGAAATTAAAATGTCTATATTTGTTTTCCAGATATCAGATTAATGTCTTCATTTTACAGCAGAACCAGCTCGGCTGAAGCCACCTCCCGTACCCGACCACAGGCGGGCCGTAAATCACGCCGGCTGTTTGGCAGAAGTCGTGTATCATCGTACGATGGTTCATTACAGCCGGATCAATCCCAGGATCAATCCCAGGATCAATCCCAGGATCAATCCCAGGATCAATCCCAGGATCAATCCCAGGATCAATCCCAGGATCAATCCCAGGATCAATCCCAGGATCAATCCCAGGATCAATCCCAGCGCCACCGCTGCTTTCTTTACACTGCGTCTACAGAGAGCAGTCCCACGGTACCTCCAGAGGAGGAGGAGGAGGAGGAGGAGGAGGAGGAGGAGGAGGAGGAGGAGGAGGAGGAGGAGGAGCAGGAGGAGCAGCAGGAGGAGCAGGAGGAGGAGCAGGAGGAGGAGGAGGAGCAGGAGGAGGAGGAGGAGCAGGAGGAGGAGGAGGAGGAGGAGGAGGAGGAGGAGGTCTGTGATGTTTGCTCAGGGCTGCCACTCATATTTGTACAGAGGACAAAGCCACGCAGGCTCTCTGGCACCGTATGAAAGATGTGTTTTCACAGCGTACAGCAAATACAACCGTTCTGTTCTTTCCTCTCTTTTCATAACGACGTCGACACATTTCAGGAGAATGAGTTTTGTGCCAGTTGCCATGGTGATTGGTCAGCGCAGTGAAGATAGTCTGGAGGTCAGAGGTCACATCTGAGTTCCTTATTAACGTTGTGACGCCATACTGTGCATAGTTACACTAACAGGCAGTTTAGATGAAGGAGAACATTGGTACAAGTGGAGTTTAAAGAAGCAGGAGCCTCAAAAAGACCATTTAGACGCATTTAACTATATAACTATAATAATATATATATAAACAATATATCTAAACTATCTCAAAACTATCGTTTTCTAACTCTCACACCAGCTCAGCTGCCGCGATAAAATGTTGTTATTGTACGTTTCTGCACACGTAAAAAGTCCAGATGCTGGATGTGTCAAACACGGGACTTTCACCCAGCAGACCGTTGTTTGTGTCACGTGTAAAACTAAACGCTGACTTTGCGCTTCTTACATAACGTTGTTACGCTTGCGATGTGACATTACTCGAGAAAGTCCTCTGACACTTTTAGATCTAAGTCATGAATATTTCATGGTGCTTTTTGTTTACAAGCAAAACTAGATTTCTCCCAAAAGTGTCCTCAGACGTGCAGCAGTAACGGCAGCGAGCACACAGAATAAAACAACAGCTTCTTCTTATCCGTGCACGCTGGTTCACTTCTTCCAGTCCTCTGGATGCAGCCAAGAATGTTTCTGAGAGGAGACGTGAGATGAAAAGAGATAAAGATAAAGAGCAGCTACTGTAGAGTTTACTGTCATCTCTGAAACTCTCTGCAGCTCTGGCCAGTAAGACTCAGAGCATCTAGCAGCATGGGATGATGGGTGATGTGAAAAGGGTTCTTGGTCCCCTGTGCAGACTTCCTGCTCTGGGCCAATCAACTAACACAGCTCATTGTACCCCCCCCCCCCCCCCCCCCCCCATGAACTGATCTGAACCCCCCCCTCCCTCTGTATGCTGGGGCCTCAGTCACTCAACCAATTTGTATCATTGCTGCTGAAGACTTATGACTATGTGCATATGAGCCACGACACTTATTCTGATGTGTAACATGCATGTTGTTATGTACACGTGTGAGCATACTTGGATTTGCATGTTTGTGATTGTGTGTTTACCTAAAGACTGATCAGCTCATTCTTGATTCCAGGTGGACATTTGTACAACATTTGAAGAATATGGACATGATGGACGGACAATCAGAAGACATAATATAACATCATCTCTTATGTTATTGAGTACATGAACCCAACCTTCTGAGCATAGCTACTGGATGAACATGTCTGATCCCAATGAGATCAAAAAGATAAACAATTTAGAGCTTTTTACATTTTTCTAACCAACGTTGGCTCCAGCGTCTTCTCTTTATGTTATAACAACGTAGGTATATTATACATCTGTGTACGTCTTTATGAGTCTTTATGAGTCTTTATGAGTCTTCGTGAGTCTTCGTGAGTCTTTATGAGTCTTTATGAGTCTTTATGAGTCTTCATGAGTCTTTATGAGTCTTCATGAGTCTTCGTGAGTCTTCGTGAGTCTTTATGAGTCTTCATGAGTCTTTATGAGTCTTCATGAGTCTTTATGAGTCTTCATGAGTCTTCATGAGTCATCATGAGTCTTCGTGAGTCTTTATGAGTCTTCATGAGTCTTTATGAGTCTTTATGAGTCTTTATGAGTCTTCATGAGTCATCATGAGTCTTCGTGAGTCTTTATGAGTCTTTATGAGTCTTCGTGAGTCTTCGTGAGTCTTCGTGAGTCTTTATGAGTCTTCATGAGTCTTTATGAGTCTTCATGAGTCTTCATGAGTCTTTATGAGTCTTCGTGAGTCTTCGTGAGTCTTCGTGAGTCTTTATGAGTCTTCATGAGTCTTTATGAGTCTTCATGAGTCTTCATGAGTGTATTAATGCGTCTGTGGAGACGTGGAGGAAGCAAACTCTTCAGAGTTCAGTTAAGTGTCAGAATCAGCAGACGATGATTCACAGAGAGACGAAGCCGCCTTCTGCTCGCCCTCTGCGGTCTCCTCTGAGATCTCATCCATGTGACACAAAGAGACGGTGGACATCTGAACCAGCAGGCAACAGATGAAAGATGCCCAACGGTGACTCATTCAAAACATACTGATTCTACACGTCTGGTTGGAAAGTATGCCCATGTGAGCAGAAGAAGAAGGAACAGTGAAGGAAGAGGCTTTTTCAGCGTCTGTTCGCCTGTCGCAGGAAACCCGTCACTGAACGTGTCTGGTCTGCATGAGGAGTGGTGGAGCATCAGAATGGTTCAGCTTTGTTTGAGACTTTCTCACGAGTTATTAGTAATAAAGCATGTACCTTTTTCAAGCTCTTCACTCAGTACAGCAGGGATCAGATGTGACTTTAGAGGAACATGGCCCCCAGGCTGAGCCCAACGAGACCAGAAGTTATAGATATTCATATCTTTGTTCATACTGCTTCATATCAGCTGAGGAGTTACATTATGCAATGAGCAGAGCATGATGTTAGATGGAAGATCCTCAGGGGAGAAATAATTGATGATTGTAACACATAGTTTTCTTTTCCAAACCTGCTGATAAGTTCTAATCGAGCAGTTATGAAGCAGAATTACATCAGCCTCACGTTATCGTGGAGCTGTTGAATAAACAGATTATAGTTTGAAGACTCTATAAAACTGGCTGTTTCTGCAGCGACGTCTGCACGATGAGGTAAGAGCGCTGATAGTTTAATGTAGATAACAGTTCCTGTGAGTCGGTGTATCTACTGTATGTTCTGAAACATCGGCTCTGTGTTCATCGGTACCCATCCTTTGTCTTAGAGTCGTCAGCTGACTTTGGCCTGAGCTCTGCCGGACTGACACATCCTGGCAGCCCTGCTCACCGATGATTGATCACCCCTTATCTCCCCTGCCGTATTAGAGCCTTAATTGATCATGCTTTGGTAACAGATCCTTTTTCCCCCCCGGCTCATGGAAGGCTTGGCCAGCGTCGCGGCTTCTCCCTCGCGATGAATGGCCGCATTCTGAGCAAGACCATGCTGTGGGCGGGCCTTTGTCTCCCTGACGGATGGCTTTGGCTTGTTGAGCGGCTTCCAGGAAATCGTTAGCGACTTGATCTGACAGAGCTGTTGACTGGCAGTGCTGGCGGCGTCCGCTGCCAGCACGGACAGCTGCAGTGGAGCGGGCGGTGCCGCTTGAGCTCACTGACCGCTGCTTGTGTAACTTAGGTGGCCCTCAGCAAGAAACTTCAGTTTCACAGCACGAATCATGTCCTGCTGCAGATGTGTCTCTTAGCAAGGCATTTGATCCTTATTCCCTCTGCTGTCATTGTCCCCCTGGCAGGCATTTGGTTGGAATAGGGATGTCTTCAGTGGGCAAACAGCCTGCATATAGTAATATCTCTACCAGAAGTAACAGGAGGAGATCAGGATGGATGATGTATTGGAGCAGGATAGAGAAAAGAAATGTAACTTAACTTAACTTAACGTAACTTGTTACGTTAATAAAAACATAATCCAGAAGGTGTTCGATTTCTTAAAGAACGTATTTCAACCCAGTCGGCAGAAACATCTGATGAAGGTTTCATGAATATGTTTCATATCAGCCTCGTATCAGCTTTGCAGAAACGTACGAAGCCACGTGGTTAATTGGTACAAAACTACTTGATTAAGGTTAGAAAATCATCCTGGTTTGTGTTAAAATAAGAACGTACCAACGTAACACAACAGTGTAGAACTCAGTAATGTTACGTAACAACCAGTGGCGGCTGGTGGAACATGTTCTAGGTAGGGCTGTGCCACATCCAATCAATTTCAGCAAACATCCCAGAATGATTTAATGCAAACAAATTAAGGTATCAAACACGTATTACTACTTTGCAGTTAAATATTTAACCTTTATTCCAACACGAAAAAAAGCAGTAAATAACACTTTGACAAACACGTCAGGACATCTTATTTTAGTCACCCTCACGGGGAATTCAGTATAATATAATATATATATCATATAATAATATTCTGTATAATATAATAATGATAGATAGATAGATAGATATACACTTTATTTATCCCCAGGGGGAAATTTGTTTGTAGCAGCAGCAAGTTACAGAGTAGAATAAGATATGAAGTATGGAAATGCACAATATATACAGTACAATAAAATAGCAGAGCAGATATTGAATTGAAAATAGAATAAAAAAATAAGATAAAATAGAATAAAAATAAAAATGCACAGTATATACAATGAATTAGAATGGTATCAAATGAACAACTAGGTGAACTAACCAAACTGAACAGTAGTGCAAGGATAATATATATATCATATAATATTCTGTATAATATAATAATATATATATCATATAATAATATTCACTATAATATAAAACACACACACACATATATATAATTATTTATATATAACTATAATTATTTATATATAACTATATATCCATTTCTCAGACAGGTGCTTCATGTCCCTCACTCCCTAACTGTCCATGCTGGTTCTGTCCCCGTTGTTTTAAAAAGATAAATAAGTTATTATCATGACGTCATCCAGCTAGTCAAACCTGTCTGGTGTACAGCTAGTAGAGAAGCTTCATGTACTGCTTCTCTTTCCTGCTAGTCTGCTGTCTGATTGTGAGGTCAGGCTGATCTGGGATCAGCTCTTTCAGTAGTTTCTCCTCTCAGTTCTCCTCTCAAACGGGTCTTGGAGGAGCAGTGCTCTCCTGTAGAGACTAGTCCTGACGAGAACTCGCAGCTTGGGGCAGAAGGAAATCTGCCCCAAGCTGAATCTATTTGAGGACGCTGATTGGCTAAATTGTATGTCACTCATTTATATCTGTAGTCAGCATTAAAGCATCATTGGCTAAACTGCTTCATAGACCCGCCTCTTTGGGGCAGTTTCTCCAGCGCCCCAGCAGCTGAGACGTGCACACGAGGAGAGGACCCCCTCTTCCAACCACCCTTTGTAGACTTCTTCTGTTTGTTATAACTCGTTGCACCACATAACTCTCATACGGCGTAACTTTCTATAACGTTTGCTTGATATGCGTGACTTGCTCTGACCAGAACTCCTAAACGTCCAAAATGAAAGTGTGAAACGTACAATGCCACCATTGTTCCTCATGACTGGGACGCATGTTTGCAGTTGCAAATCAGTAGAATACTGTATAAGGTCAGAACTACAACTGTAGTTCTTCATATTGCAGCCAAGTTAATCCGGCTGCACAATGTTTTACATCCTTTACTATGAGGTTCTTCTGATGAATCTGTATCCCTCAAAGTCATTTACAATCTGTTTTCAACATGAAACAAATACTAATAATGTGGCAAAAAGAAAATGCTAAAAAGTGAAAACTTGAGGCTGTCTAGAAGTCTAGAAGTCTAGAAGTCTAGTGAACAGCTTAAGAGTCAGTGAATAGTAATCTTTATCTGAATAAAGAGAGTAGAGGCTACCAGAGTGGGCGGTGCTGCTGGTGTTGTTGTGGTTGCTGGTGAGATGATTTGGGAGAAACTGGCTGCCGCTGCACTTTTTAATTAGCTTCTGTTTCAGCTTTTTTATTTGCTACAATAAAGCTCTGTTCAGAGTTTATCTGTGGAAAACAAGAGCTAACCTTTCACAGCAGGGTCACACAGTTGTTTCTTTCTCTGTGATGAAGGTCTCCTCCACACGCTGAACTACTCTCTTCCCTTTCATACGCTTATCTCGTCCTTTAACCTTTAACTGGATGAACATTCTCAGAGCAGAAGCTCTGACTGTAATTAATGAAAAGTGGAAATATTCAAACTCCCAACAAAATAACTGAAACTTTAAGTTAAATATGTCTTTTTTAAATGAACTGTTAAAGGTACTATTTTCTGTAGCAACAAGGCAATCGCTGAAATGATCCAAAGCTGCTTTCGGGTGCAGGAGGATGGACGAGGATCTCCGCTCCTCTTGCCTCTGGAAGTGCGGAGAGACGAAAGCCAGATTGGTGCTGCAGCAATGACCTCCCATGAACTCCTTTTAATGCCTTCGCCTATTGCAGGGCACTTTCCTGAAAGAAAACCCTCAAATGGAAAACATTCCCAACACATTACTTTTGCGTTTGTACGTCCAGCAGCTGGATGTTTAATGAGGCGGTCGAGGTTAAGATTCAGGTTAAGTGCTGAATGTATTACAGCAGCGAGGGCTCTCTGGAGACTTGAACCAACGACCCTTCGTTCATTAGTTTCTCCTCGTGCTAATCGATACAGAGACCCAGATGCTGCAGCAGCCTCATCTCTCAGAGATTGTGAATCTTTTTTTCTCATCATCTGAACGTCTACAGCTCCGAGACCAACCGGCATGCAGCACACATTTGTTGTGACTTTTAATGGAACACCTGCTGCGAGTGGAGGAGAATAACATCCAGCTCAAGGCCGAGAGAGGACATCGCAGAGCGGCAGAGCTCTGCGATGTCCTGTTGCCGTTTCTTTCATGAGCTTTTAGGTGACGTGACAGAAAGCAGACACACGTCACCGAGAGCAGCATCCCTGCTGGTGCACCATGTACAACAGAACCGTGTGATATTTAAACCACTGTCTCTCTGCAGGACGAGTCGCAGATCAAAGCGCTTTACACGTGTCTGGACATATGTGAGCTATCAAGTCCTGTAAAATGTATTCACAATTTATGAACCTGCAATAACAGATGTTTTTGGGGCTTCAATAGTGGAAACAAACATTCATCAACTGTTAAGCTGCAATGACAAACGTACTAGCAACATTATCATTCACAGGAGTTGTGTTTGTGTCTACCTGATGAATGTAAGTCCACCAGTCTCCAGCAGTCTCCAGCAGTCTCCACCAGTCTCCACCAGTCTCCACCAGTCTCCTCCAGTCTCCAGCAGTCTCCAGCAGTCTCCAGCAGTCTCCACCAGTCTCCTCCAGTCTCCACCAGTCTCCAGCAGTCTCCACCAGTCTCCACCAGTCTCCACCAGTCTCCACCAGTCTCCACCAGTCTCCACCAGTCTCCAGCAGTCTCCACCAGTCTCCACCAGTCTCCACCAGTCTCCACCAGTCTCCAGCAGTCTCCACCAGTCTCCACCAGTCTCCACCAGTCTCCACCAGTCTCCACCAGTCTCCTGAGGCAATGATCTGTCTCTTTAGCTCAACCTCTTTAAGACATTCCTGGTATATTGTAGATGTACCCTGATCAGGTCAAACCGACGTTCACATTAGTCTCAGATTTACTTTGTGTTTTGTTAAAATTCTTTAAAAAAAGATGGCGAACATTGTCAACATGATATCTGCTAAACATCTGCATGTTAGCATTAGCATTTAGCTCAAAGCACAGCCGTGCCTCAGGACAGCCTCAAAGAGCAGCTGGATGGTTTCATGTTCTTTTATGATTTTAATGACTTAATGCTGAATAAGGAGGTTCCCTGCTGAACATGGCTGCATGAAAACCATTTAACTTAACACAATACTTTAATATACCACGAGACATCTCTACAGTCACGAACACGTCTCAGACTCCGTATTGTGCCTGAAGGAACAGACCGCTGCCTGATAACGAACGAGGTTATAATATCAATAATGGGAACCGTGTACATCCTGAGGGGCCAGTTCAGGTCCCATCCCGCCCCCCCCCACACCACTGCTGCACTCAGCACCTGTCTCGCTGAAATCACAGCAGCGCACAAGAGCCCCTCGTCTCGGGATCCTCGCTTCTCCGTGACTACGTAGAGAACAGTTGTGCGTGTTAGTGTAAACATTTCGTTTGGCCGGACGCCATCCAACAGCTGAGGCCGATCCCAGAGGGG
This sequence comes from Leptoclinus maculatus, assembly GCA_032191485.1. Classification (NCBI taxonomy): domain Eukaryota; kingdom Metazoa; phylum Chordata; class Actinopteri; order Perciformes; family Stichaeidae; genus Leptoclinus; species Leptoclinus maculatus. The sequence continues at coordinate 662,788 of JAVDOI010000071.1, read as the reverse complement.
AGATCTCGTCAGAAAGAAGCTTCTATCTGAGTCTGATGGAGGAACAATCAGCCTCCTGCTCCACAGACATGTGTCTGTAAACCATCTCATAGATCTGTGATGGGTAACTGGAGGAGATGTTGCAGCTTAAAGCTAACAGGCGTATAATGAGAGCAGATATCCTGCTGTCCTGGTTTCTATATGTTAACATGCTTTAATATCCAATAAACACTTCGTTCTTCTCATACTGTCTGCCTGTAATGCTTCTCTTTAAGCACAGTCGGCTCTGATTGGTGCACCTTTGTAAAAGTTGAATCACAGGTTTTCTGATCTACTTTCACAGTTTTTATGTTGGTTGACACTCCAGATACCACATGTGTACACATCCTACTCAAGCACTGCATGTCTCCTTTAGAGGGCTGAGCTGGGTGTACCAGTTATCTCTGACTGAGAGAGAGCTGGAAGGACGTGGACGTTTGCTCAGCAGCCCTTAATATGGAGTTGCATGATGGGAAATGTAGGATCCAGTTTGAAACTTGACTCAAACGAGAGACTGACAGTCTGGATCTCTCGGCCTCTGCTACATTACATTAGGACGATTAAAACAAACGTGAATATCTATAATATAAAGTGTGAAATTTCATTTTTGATTTTGGGAATAATAATAACATTTTAAATCTCAACCACTTTACTAGTTTAGACTACTTTGTCCTGTATTCCAGTACTTTTATTCTACATACTGTACGGTATATTTTAGAATACAACTGATAAGTGTTATATACTTTCATTTAAGTGTCTACTGTTGAGCCTGGTACACAGTCAGCACCTGTTCTTAATAATAAATGAATATAAAACAGTATTTATAAAGTGTAGAGAGTTTCTTCTTGCAGCGTGACGATGTGTGGACACAAACGATCTGCAGGTGAAGATCGGTTTGAACTGAGCTGCTCCTCGGTGAAGGAGAACCAGTGAGCTGTTTATTGACTGTATATCAAGACGCAGCAGATCTAACTGTACCCATGTGGTTCTTCATTCTATCCAACGCAGAGCAGCAGAACATTCTGTGCTTTGTCCCCTTCACACAGGACAAGAAATACAAATGAAAAGCATGTTCTCGCCCCCCCCCTGTGCACTGGACTGTGTAGATAATAAAGATTTAATAGGGGCAGGTGGGGGGAGAGGAAGGGGTTTCTGTGTGGCAGCGGCGGCCATACATCTCCTCCTCTGCCTCAGTCCAAACAAAGCTCTCTGGGTACGGAACGTCTCCAGGAATAGCCCGATTCTGGCATCGCTCAAGGCCTTATAAAGCCAGGTACGGACTCCGGATGCCAGCGATCGAGCTGTCTCTGGGCTCGGACGCCAGAGAGGAGCTGAGATACTGCAGGGTTCTTTAGTCTTTAGCCGAGCGTCTCTACCCTCCGACACTTTGGCAGGAAGCTCTGCGATGGATCAGGACTTATCCGTGACACTTCTCGCACAAAGACCACGAGCTTGGTGTCTGTTGTTGCACCGTAGAGTTCTGAGCCTTTTTGATATAGTTGTGAATACAGCCACGTGCAAACTCTTCGGACTCTTCTTCTGTTGCCAGCTAGGTTTGATTGAGCAGCGAATGGTGAGGAGATATTGACAAAAAGTCTATTCAAATCACAGGCTCCGCCTCTAAATAGGCCTTTGTCTTTGACAACAAAGAGGTCTAACTTCACTCCACGTCTCCACAGTTTAGGCTTATATTCTTTTATCAAGTTTTATGGGCCTATACATAATGAAGTGTAACAATGGTTAGTACGTGTGCTGTATGGGTGTGTTTAGTGTCAGAGAGACAGAACCAGTGCAGCATCTCAGGCTGTAGCTGTATCTCTTCTCTTTTTAATCTTCCAATAGCCTCATCTTTCCGGTTTTTAAAGCCTTTCCTCTCGGAGTAAACTTTGTTATCTTTGTGAGAACTTTCTCTCTCATTTCCTGGCTTCAGTCCGCGGCAGCTCGTCCTTACCTGGAGCCGGAAAAAGGAAAAAAGGAGGCCGACTTTTCCGACACAAGGTCAGAGAGACCTCAGCGGTGTGAGGGTGAGAAAAGCAGAGACAACGTGTGCGAGGCGATCTCTAATAATGTGGGAGCAGGATGTTTAGGGAGCCGGGCTTCCTGCTCAACAGATTTTGTATCTCCATCTCTCCCACTCCCTGAGTGTAAATCACCTTCTGAAGGTCCTTACAGGTCTAATGTCTGCAGGTCAACTTAATGTGTGAAAGGCTTTGTTGGAAAACAGACCAGCTGACAGTAACGAAGAGCTAACTAGAGCTAACTAGAGCTAACTAGAGCTAACTAGAGCTAACTAGAGCTAACTAGAGCACCAGACTAATCGTACTCATCTGTAAACATGCCGACTTTGTCTCCTCCTGGACCCCGTTCCAATAAAGTCTGTTGAAAACAGTAGAAGAGATGCATGTCCACCGTGTGTCCTCACAGCCAAACACAAGCTCACAGTCGTATCACACTCCACACCTTGTTGTGGTTGGACTCCGTATGGATTTCTGTGTTGAGCTCAAATAACTCTTTTGCCTAATCGCTCAGTTTTGTGGCTCTGGTTTTGAACAGATTCCTGTTCCAGGAGGATTTGCAAACACTGCAAAGTGCCAGAACTTGCATTAAGCTGCAGCTCGGTTATTACAAATTCCCAATATGTTTCCACACATCCTTTTTATAAAACTGCAATGCAACAACAGCATCAGCCATTCCAGGAAACACCCAAAAGACAAAGTCATCGGAGACTCTCGTCTCTCGTCTCTCGTCTCTCGTCTCTCGTCTCTCGTCTCTCGTCTCTCGTCTCTCGTCTCTCGACTCTCGTCTCTCGTCTCTCGACTCTCGTCTCTCGTCTCTCGTCTCTCGTCTCTCGTCTCTCGACTCTCGTCTCTCGTCTCTCGTCTCTCGTCTCTCGACTCTCGTCTCTCGTCTCTCGTCTCTGGTCTCTCGTCTCTCGACTCTCGTCTCTCGTCTCTCGTCTCTCGTCTCTCGTCTCTCGTCTCTCGTCTCTCGACTCTCGTCTCTCGACTCTCGTCTCTCGTCTCTCGTCTCTCGTCTCTCGTCTCTCGTCTCTCGTCTCTCGACTCTCGTCTCTCGTCTCTCGTCTCTGGTCTCTCGTCTCTCGACTCTCGTCTCTCGTCTCTCGTCTCTCGTCTCTCGTCTCTCGTCTCTGGTCTCTGGTCTCTCGTCTCTCGACTCTCGTCTCTCGTCTCTCGTCTCTCGTCTCTCGTCTCTCGTCTCTCGACTCTCGTCTCTCGTCTCTCGTCTCTCGTCTCTCGTCTCTCGACTCTCGTCTCTCGTCTCTCGTCTCTCGTCTCTCGTCTCTCGTCTCTCGACTCTCGTCTCTCGTCTCTCGTCTCTCGTCTCTCGACTCTCGTCTCTCGTCTCTCGTCTCTCGTCTCTCGACTCTCGTCTCTCGTCTCTCGTCTCTCGTCTCTCGTCTCTCGACTCTCGTCTCTCGTCTCTCGTCTCTCGTCTCTCGACTCTCGTCTCTCGTCTCTCGTCTCTCGTCTCTCGTCTCTCGTCTCTCGACTCTCGTCTCTCGTCTCTCGTCTCTCGTCTCTCGACATCTTTAACGAGCCACAAAGTAAAACTGTTATCCGATACAATTAACTGTTCAAATGTAGTCTGTAACGTAATCCCAGTTTCACATATGAAAGTAAAGTAACTTGATTACTTTCTGTAATCTTTGGATTACCTCAATAACAAATATGTAAATAGAGAAAATAAAAAGATTTAGATATAATGTTGTATGTATAGCAGAAAAGGGGAACAACATCACAGTAGGATGCAAGTTCTGCCTTCCAGCTGTGACAATGCTGTCATCGTCCGAGGGCTCGAACCATCTGGCAAAACGTATTGAACCTGGAGAAGCAGCAGTACCCATGTAAACAACATCAACCCGGTTTGTTTCCTGGACCAGACATTGGACCATAATGTACTACATGAACATCATGCTGTAGTGAAGAAGACTTTGAACAACAGACTGAGACCATAAACTCATGTTTACAATGTTTACTGCTCAGGTTGAAGCTTTGATGGGAATTAATTTAGTCGTAAATCATCTAACAATAAGAGCGATGAAGGTGTAATGTGTCCCGTCCGACAGGTTTAACAAAGCTAACAAGAGACTCAATTAGTCTACACGGTCCTGAGAAGAGGTCTAATCAACTAGATCAACTGAAAACACCTCTGTGGTTGTTCAGATGCTTTAAGGATTCAAACTTTAGCGTTAGATAGTATGGCATCTGCAGTGGTAAAAGAAACATTCAAAAGGAAAGTTTAAGGTAAAAATCCGACGTGAATCAATTGTTAACATATCACAACATGTTTTAGAGAAGTAAAAATAAATGAATCGATCGATGGCGATACGGATAGACGTGCAGTCGATGTTCAGAACCACGCAGTCGATGTTCAGAACCACGCAGTCGATGTTCAGAACCACGCAGTCGATGTTCAGAACCACGCAGTCGATGTTCAGAACCACGCAGTCGATGTTCAGAACCACGGCATTGTCTTCTTGTTTAAGGTCATTTATATGTTCAAGCTAAATGTAGCCGTAGAGTCTGATTAGATTCAACGCATCATACAATGTGTGATATCTTACAAACGTTCATTCTTTGTGTGTGTGTTCCTACGACGTGTCCATTTCCACTCGTTACATGCAGACAGTACCGTCTTTAACATGAACCTTCGTCTTTACAGGAAACTACTGAGTCAGGTTTAGGAAAAGATTGAGTTTTGTGATGAAATAACTACTGAAGAGCCGTTGAAGTGCACAGGTTACGTAACAGATGAGTCGGGTATCGAAGCATTGCTGTGCATTATTGTTTCATATGAATGCTGGACGAGAGCAGCCTATTAGATGACTCTGTCTCCATCGACTTCCTGTTCTACAATTGTTCTTTGTATCTGATGTCAATGTCTACCCTTCACCACCTTGATCTGGTTCATTATTGAGCTTTCAGATCTACCTCTGGCTCCACATCTGTAACACACTCCAGGTTTCAGGGTCTAACAGAAACATGATCAGCATCGTAGAGCACACCGAACACGTGAGCACAGTGAACATGAGAGCAGAAAGCAGGATGAGTGGGAGGCAGCCATTCGTCTGTATCCGACTGTAATTACCACGCTGTCACACACAGACATACGCTGTTTAAATGACCTTTTAATAGCACAGAGGGGTACTTAGTGATTTCTAATCATTGGTGGCGGCAGCGGGTGTAATTCCGTTCCTTAATCTGATACCATTAGCGGTTTGTAGTGGTGATTTATATTGATCGTCGAGGCCTGCGGCTGAAACACTGGAAGTTAATTAAGCGATAAACGAGGAAACAAATTAGTGACTTCTAAATGTTGGTGTTGTTGCAGCGGGAGGTGTGAGGACCGGCTGCTGCCTGCAATCTTTGTTGTGATGCAGACATTCTATTTCATTGACAGAGTAAAGACACTATTATTTTGATTGGTATTAAGAAGTGCCCTGGGACTGTTGCAAAGAAAGAATTATGATTCTTAATGGCTGAATTACAAATAAATAAATAAAATGATGTTAATGATTTTGAATGTGAATACAACTCGATGTCTTCTACCTTATATAAGTGCACGAGGACCAACAGAATGGAATATGTAGAAGATTATTACTGCACTGCTGATGTGGAGTGAGATCCGCCTTGTACTAGATGAAACTTGGTGACACGAGAAAATGACATGAAAGGGATGAAATGGAGACGGCGATGGTGTTATTAGCAGTAATGGATGTTGAGATGATGGAGAGAGAGAGAGAGGGAGAAACTGGATGTTTTTGCTGCTCTGGAAAAGCTGCCTCTTCTATTCACACCCAAACTCCTCGTGTGAACCTGAGAAAAGAGCAGCAGCTGTGATCCACATGTTGGTCTACTGGCCCCTGGTCAGTGAGAACGTCAGAGCACACTATGAACACTCTCTTTCTCATTTAGATGCACTCTGAGATGTTGCTGCTACAGTCTCACTGGTCCGAAGTGAAAGTAGCTATTTTACCTTCATGGTGCAGGACCGAGTCCTAACTGAAGCACTGGATGCTATCTATTGATAGATCTATTGATAGATCTATTGATCTGTTGTGCAGCAGCGGTGCCGCTGCACAACAGATGATGGAGGAGAATGCCGTGTTAGAGACTTAAACTCTATCTGGAGAGTCTGACTTTACATGCAAAGGGCCTTTTGAAGATAAATTTCCGACAGATTGTCTTGATTTTTAGGTTTTAATACAGAATTAAAAGTAGAACTTTCTGCAGAAGCCCAGTTTGCAAATGCTAGAAAAACTGCTTCAAAACAAATGTATCAACTCAAATTCACCGTATCAGCATTATTTTAAAGCCGGCATCAATAAGAATGAGACATCCTTGGTATGGTTTTGCTAGTTTCTTTATGCATTCAGTAGTTCATATCCAGCAAAGACGTGACAAACATGATCCATGTTCTATCTCAGATATTTACTGTCAACAGTTACAAAACAAGAAGTAATTACTTTATGGGTGAAATCATATTTTTGTGTCCACTGGATTCCAGTAAATGATTCCAAGACAGTTTGGTGTGAGTTGTACGAAAGAGAGAATACAAACTACAGGAATGCTTGGCAGCTTTTGGAAAGACTGTGTGTCACACTATGAGCTATGAGCATATATACACTATGAGCATAATCACAAATGACACAAACAGAGTGGATTCATATTTTCACAGCTCCAGTTTTAAAGTAGAACATTGTGATGGAAAACAGACAGGCGCAAACATTAATATTAATGTACTTTTCCTCTTGTAATTATTATCTCCTCACCCAGACACAGAACATTGGTTCTGACGTGGTGACGTTACAGAGAACAGACTGTGAAAGACATTCAGTGGAACGATTCTCAGAAATGAACCTCGCACTGTTCTTTTCTTTTTGTCCAATTAATTTAACCAGAAACGCTGCATTAGCCATCAGGTTGCGATGTGGTGTTGATACCACAGCCAACGAGAAGAGGCTCAACAGAAGAAGGACAATCCGGACTAATGCGCACCCGGGAGAAAATAATTGAATTTTTATCTATTTTACACTATAATGAATCCTGAGACATTAGCACGGACTGAGCTCTGAGGACTTTGCAGAGCATGGATAATTACTTAGCGGGAGCTGAGTCGATGGGCCAGTCAGAGAGAGCTTCATTATACCGGGAGGGGGGGGGGGGGACACCGTGGCGGTAGAGGCATCTGTTACTACGACCGCATGCATTTATCAGCTGTCTGGTTTCATTTGTGGGGCACAGAAACCCAAGAAACTCTTCATTATCAGATAAAAGAATGAATGCAAACTCCAATCAGTTTGTGTGTTTGTGAGATTGTTCATGTCTACGTGTGGATTATTCACTGGTGTGTGTACACGTGTGCTAGCTATGCATGTGAGAGCCGTGTGCTAGCTATGCATGTGAGAGCCGTGTGCTAGCTATGTATGTGAGAGCCATGTGCTAGCTATGCATGTGAGAGCCATGTGCTAGCTATGCATGTGAGAGCCGTGTGCTACCTGTGCATGTGAGAGCCGTGTGCTAGCTATGCATGTGAGAGCCGTGTGCTACCTGTGCATGTGAGAGCCGTGTGCTACCTGTGCATGTGAGAGACGTGTGCTAGCTATGCATGTGAGAGACGTGTGCTAGCTATGCATGTGAGAGCCGTGTGCTACCTGTGCATGTGAGAGACGTGTGCTAGCTATGCATGTGAGAGACGTGTGCTAGCTATGCATGTGAGAGCCGTGTGCTAGCTTTGCATGTGAGAGCCGTGTGCTACCTGTGCATGTGAGAGCCGTGTGCTAGCTATGCATGTGAGAGCCGTGTGCTACCTGTGCATGTGAGAGCCGTGTGCTAGCTATGCATGTGAGAGACGTGTGCTACCTGTGCATGTGAGAGCCGTGTGCTACCTATGCATGTGAGAGACGTGTGCTACCTGTGCATGTGAGAGCCGTGTGCTAGCTATGCATGTGAGAGCCGTGTGCTACATATGCATGTGAGAGACAGTGCAGTCTGCATTTAACAGTCACTAGTTTGGTTGGGGCAGTGGTTCCTGAGCTAGAGATTAGGACCACACACTGTTCTGTTAAAGGACCAGTGTGCAGGATTCAGAGGGCTTCATTGGCAGAAATGGAATATAATATTCACAGCAATGTTTTCATTGGTGTATAATGACCTGAAACTAAGGATTGGTGTGTAGTCGTTAGATGACATGTAGCCCAGAACAGACAAACACGGGCTCTAATGAGGGCTCTAATGAGGGCTCTAATGAGGGCCTTTTGCTTTGTTACGTTACCTGAAGACCATCTCAGTTCTCTGAGACGCATGGAAGGATATATATGTATATATATATATATATATATACATATATATACATATAGTCCATTGTTCACTTGTCCAGTTAGTTTCACAAACACAACACATCAGCAGAGCAGAGGGTGTTTTTCTGTGAGTGGGGGGGCCTTTTGCTGCTCAGTCGACCGTTGCTCATGAAATCATCACCTAAATCTCCACAGATACACAACTGTTGTCAATGGACTCATCGGCCTCTCCCCCCGCCCCGCCCCTCGCCCTCTGTTCCTACAGAAAAGGCCTTGTCCTCGTCTTCCCTCCTCCGACAATCCGGAGGGGGATTAAGACGGAGGTCCCAATACGAGGCGGCCAAAGACCAGCGTCCTCATGAAGAGTCTATTTCACACATGAGTGTGCCTCCATCTCATGCTGTTGGCTACTCTTTGAATGGGCAGAAGGAGAAAATGGAGGAAGGGGGGGATTCCAATTGATCTCTTTAAGCTGTTGGGGCTTACTTAACTCATCCAGGAGCCGGCGCTCTGCTGAAGGTATCGCTAAGGCCCCACTTTGCATGAGAAAACCGGGATTAATCCAAATATTTATCCGCGCTGAGAGAGATGTTTTCAGTCTTTACATCCCCGAAAGAATTCTGCACATTTCTTTTTTGCTTTGAAACTTTAAGATTAATACATTCTCTCCTCCCTGAAGGCTAGTTTGCATTGTAGGTTGAGTTGAATATAGGAAGTATTGAGTAAATAACAAATAACCAAGAGCATGAGAAAGTGGATTCTCCTGGCAGCGTGGAGGCTGAACGGAAAGTGAAATTGTGTCACAGAGGCGCTACTGAAGTGAGTGTGTGCTCTGCAGCGTCTACCTGCAGACAACAACAGCTCCTGTGAGACGTGATGTCACAGCTGTCACCACGGTTACAGACGGTAACAGACGTCATTTGACAATTCTTGAGAAGACGTCGAGAAAACGTCCCCGAGGGACGCTCGTCCCTCCGCTGAGAGGTGTTCATGGCAACCGCAAGCAAACCAAGAGTCATTCAACTGATCTCTCTCATCTCATCTCTCTCTCTCTTCTCTCTTCTCCTCATCTCTCTCCTCTCTCTCTCTCTCTCTCTCTCTCTCTCTCTCTCTCTTCTCTCTCTCTCTCTCCTCTCTCTCTCTCTCTCTCTCTCTCTCCTCTCTCTCTCTCTCTCTCTCTCTCTCTCTCTCTCTCTCTCTCTCTTCTCTCTCTCTCTCTCTCTCTGTCCTCTCTCTCTCTTCTCTCTCTCTCTCTCTCTGTCTCTCTCTGTCTCTCTCTCACTCTCTCTCTCTCTCTCTCTCTCTCTCTCATCTCTCTCTCTCTCTCTCTCTCTCTCTACGATGAATTAAGTATTGTGTGTGTATCACTGATATATCTTCTTCCTCTGTGCTGCAGAGCTCCATTGTTGATCAAACACATCAATGAGCTCCACTGGGCGACATTAATAATCACTAGCACATCAAATGTTTATTCATTTGCACTTTTTACTGACATAATAAAGTAAAGTATAACTCACTCTATTACCCGACTCACTCTATTACCTGACTCACTCTATTACCCGACTCACTCTATTACCCGACTCACTCTATTACCTGACTCACTGTATTACCCGACTCACTCTATTACCCGACTCACTCTATTACCCGACTCACTCTATTACCCGACTCACTGTATTACCCGACTCACTCTATTACCCGACTCACTCTATTACCTGACTCACTCTATTACCCGACTCACTGTATTACCTGACTCACTCTATTACCCGACTCACTCTATTACCCGACTCACTCTATTACCCGACTCACTCTATTACCTGACTCACTCTATTACCCGACTCACTCTATTACCCGACTCACTCTATTACCCGACTCACTCTATTACCTGACTCACTGTATTACCTGACTCACTCTATTACCCGACTCACTCTATTACCCGACTCACTCTATTACCCGACTCACTCTATTACCTGACTCACTCTATTACCCGACTCACTCTATTACCCGACTCACTCTATTACCTGACTCACTGTATTACCCGACTCACTGTATTACCTGACTCACTGTATTACCTGACTCACTCTATTACCCGACTCACTCTATTACCCGACTCACTCTATTACCCGACTCACTCTATTACCTGACTCACTCTATTACCCGACTCACTCTATTACCCGACTCACTCTATTACCCGACTCACTCTATTACCCGACTCACTCTATTACCCGACTCACTCTATTACCCGACTCACTCTATTACCTGACTCACTCTATTACCCGACTCACTCTATTACCCGACTCACTCTATCACCCGACTCACTCTATTACCTGACTCACTCTATTACCCGACTCACTCTATTACCTGACTCACTCTATTACCCGACTCACTCTATTACCTGACTCACTCTATTACCTGACTCACTCTATTACCTGACTCACTCTATTACCTCCTTTCTTCCTGTCTCTTCTCCTTCCTTTACCCCTGTGGTTGGATTTCTCTACTCCTGTCACTTCCCATCTCCCTTCCCTGCATGTGGCCTCTCCCTGCCTCCTTGGCGTTCCCCTTTTGTCTCCTATCTCTCTATCTTTCCACCTCCCTTACGTTCTTCATCACCCTCCCTTCCAACCCTTCCCCTGCCTGAAGGCCTGTCCTTGGGAACCGTTATGTGTGAACCGTTGGCTCCAGCAGTATCTCAAGCTTCAGCCATGAATCGTGCTGTCAGACAAACAGCTAGCGTTGGGTCAACCCGGTAGCGTAGTTTTCTTTTCTTTCTTTCTTTTTATTTTTTAGCCTTTGTCTCGAAGCTCTTTAGCGAGAGGCGTGGACCGACCCCTCTTCTCCACCACTCAGCCTGTGGCGCTGGGATTCTTCGCTGGCCTGATGGTGGGGGGTGAGGATCCCAGAGAGAGGAGGGACTCTGCAGCGAGCCCCTCAGACAACTCGGGGCTCCGCTGGGGGAGTCAAACAGAGCTATTGAGGCAGGAGAATAGCCGGGCCGGGCCAGGAGGAGGGCCGAGTCCAGCCCACGCAGCGTGAGACGCGCTATCATGGGAAAGATAAGCAAAGGGGCGCCACGAGTTGATCCGCCTCTCTCTAATGCACACGGTGGAGAGCTGCACTCTCAAAGACAAAGTGGTCCTCTCTAAGCTCTCTGTGTCCTGCAAACATTCAGCAGTAGTGCTAACAATGACAGATACTGTGTCAATAAGAGAGGTCATGCTGACATTCAGCAGTGGTTAGCAGAGAAACCGTAGCAATGTTTCCACTCAATTGTCAAGCACATTTCAAGCAACATCTTGAAATGCAAATTTGGTGCATTTTTCATCAACTGGTAAACTTGGCTGTGTGGTTTTGTCAGAAGTTGCCGCTATAGGCTATGTGACACACATGGCTGTAATCCAGTACACAGAATAGAAGAAGTAGGCGCGTTGGCCATACAAGCCATCTATCGAGAATTTGTTTCAATTGGGCAAGTTTTAATTGTCAAGACAAGTTCCTTTCATGTCAGCTAGTGGCCACATTTCATGATGTCTGGAGGCGAAGACAAAGGACAGTACTTATATATATATATATATATACATATATCTTATATATGTATACTTATATACAACTTATATATATACATCTGGGAAAGGCCCATCAACTCATGATAGAACATCAACTCTCATTCGGCAAAGGCAACAAAAAAAAACAGCTCAAGAGAGCGTAAAATCTTTTTTGAGTGTTATTGAATTTTGAAGATTTTCTAGTGCAATACTTCAAAATGCACATAAATAAACATATATGAATGGAAACTCGGCTAATGACCCATGTTTGATTTCCCATCTCGGATGTTTCTGAGTGGAGCTCTGCAGGCTTTTCATCCTGTACTTTTCCTCCAACAGCTGTTTGTGAGCGAGAGTCGTTGTTGTTCCCGGTAACCTGTGAATATTAATAATAATGGGCTCATGTTTAACGTGTTCACGGGTCCAGATGAACGGCCCTGTCTTGTGTGAAAACTACAGTTCACGAGTTGTGACGTGTTTGCTGATGTCACAAATGGGGGGGGGGGTATTGACGTTAATTTTTTGGTGGATGTTAAGTTATTATATTTCAATCTTAGTCATATTGAGTTTCTCTTTGTTCATAATATGTATGAGGAACGGCCTCATCTTTCTCCTCTGTCACTATTCGTTAGTATTTCCTGCATTGCGACACCTTATCGATCTACATGTTTACAGTAACGTTAATATTGCTGCTCACGACTCAACCTCGACATATTGTGTACATGACCTCACGTCGTAACCAGAAGTCTGAAGGCAGCACCACAGTACCTTGAACTTGTCCTCCTGGTTTCTGACATCAGCTCCTAAGCAGATCATATTTGACCCCCCCCCCCCCCCCAAAAAAAATAAAAAAATAAAAATGAAATACAACAATCAAGCAAAAAACTGAATCTCACCAGAATTGTATTTAAACTGGAGACATCATTGAGATCATCGTGTAGAGAAACTCCACTGCTGTTGAATATATATTTGTGCTTAATTCATGAATTAAACATGTACAACTTCACTAAAACTGGGATGTGAGACTCAGTGTTGCTAAAATCCTTGAATATTGTCGTGTTTGTGTGAATCCGGCCAATGGAAGTCATTCGGAGTAAGCAGGTGAGCTAATGAGCTAATCACTGTCTTCACCTGCTCGTTCCTCCAGCCTCTGGTTCAACAAATGGATCACAGACAAACACAGACAGACTATACATGTTGAGGATGAGGACAGAAGAGAGGCGGAGAATCAGAGCCAATGTCTACAATCAAGGACGCAGAGATCGTTTCCTCTCATGCTACCTTTCTTCCTCTCATGCTACCTTTCTTCCTCTCATGCTACCTTTCTTCCTCTCATGTTACCTTTCTTCCTCTCATGCTACCTCTCATGTTACCTTTCTTCCTCTCATGTTACCTTTCTTCCTCTCATGTTACCTTTCTTCCTCTCATGTTACCTTTCTTCCTCTCATGCTACCTCTCATGTTACCTTTCTTCCTCTCATGTTACCTTTCTTCCTCTCATGCTACCTTTCTTCCTATCATGCTACCTTTCTTCCTCTCATGCTACCTTTCTTCCTCTCATGCTACCTTTCTTCCTCTCATGCTACCTTTCTTCCTCTCATGTTACCTTTCTTCCTCTCATGCTACCTTTCTTCCTCTCATGTTACCTTTCTTCCTCTCATGCTACCTTTCTTCCTCTCATGTTACCTTTCTTCCTCTCATGCTACCTTTCTTCCTCTCATGCTACCTTTCTTCCTCTCATGCTACCTTTCTTCCTCTCATGTTACCTTTCTTCCTCTCATGCTACCTTTCTTCCTCTCATGCTACCTTTCTTCCTCTCATGTTACCTTTCTTCCTCTCATGCTACCTTTCTTCCTCTCATGTTACCTTTCTTCCTCTCATGTTACCTTTCTTCCTCTCATGCGACCTTTCTTCCTCTCATGTTACCTTTCTTCCTCTCATGTTACCTTTCTTCCTCTCATGCTACCTTTCTTCCTCTCATGCTACCTTTCTTCCTCTCATGTTACCTTTCTTCCTCTCATGTTACCTTTCTTCCTCTCATGCTACCTTTCTTCCTCTCATGTTACCTTTCTTCCTCTCATGTTACCTTTCTTCCTCTCATGTTACCTTTCTTCCTCTCATGCTACCTTTCTTCCTCTCATGTTACCTTTCTTCCTCTCATGTTACCTTTCTTCCTCTCATGTTACCTTTCTTCCTCTCATGCTACCTTTCTGCTACCTTTCTTCCTCTCATGTTACCTTTCTTCCTCTCATGTTACCTTTCTTCCTCTCATGTTACCTTTCTTCCTCTCATGCTACCTTTCTGCTACCTTTCTTCCTCTCATGTTACCTTTCTTCCTCTCATGTTACCTTTCTTCCTCTCATGTTACCTTTCTTCCTCTCATGCTACCTTTCTTCCTCTCATGTTACCTTTCTTCCTCTCATGTTACCTTTCTTCCTCTCATGTTACCTTTCTTCCTCTCATGTTACCTTTCTTCCTCTCATGCTACCTTTCTGCTACCTTTCTTCCTCTCATGTTACCTTTCTTCCTCTCATGCTACCTTTCTTCCTCTCATGTTACCTTTCTTCCTCTCATGCTACCTTTCTTCCTCTCATGTTACCTTTCTTCCTCTCATGCTACCTTTCTTCCTCTCATGCTACCTTTCTTCCTCTCATGCTACCTTTCTTCCTCTCATGTTACCTTTCTTCCTCTCATGCTACCTTTCTTCCTCTCATGCTACCTTTCTTCCTCTCATGTTACCTTTCTTCCTCTCATGCTACCTTTCTTCCTCTCATGTTACCTTTCTTCCTCTCATGTTACCTTTCTTCCTCTCATGCGACCTTTCTTCCTCTCATGTTACCTTTCTTCCTCTCATGTTACCTTTCTTCCTCTCATGCTACCTTTCTTCCTCTCATGCTACCTTTCTTCCTCTCATGTTACCTTTCTTCCTCTCATGTTACCTTTCTTCCTCTCATGCTACCTTTCTTCCTCTCATGTTACCTTTCTTCCTCTCATGTTACCTTTCTTCCTCTCATGTTACCTTTCTTCCTCTCATGCTACCTTTCTTCCTCTCATGTTACCTTTCTTCCTCTCATGTTACCTTTCTTCCTCTCATGTTACCTTTCTTCCTCTCATGCTACCTTTCTGCTACCTTTCTTCCTCTCATGTTACCTTTCTTCCTCTCATGTTACCTTTCTTCCTCTCATGCTACCTTTCTTCCTCTCATGTTACCTTTCTTCCTCTCATGTTACCTTTCTTCCTCTCATGTTACCTTTCTTCCTCTCATGTTACCTTTCTTCCTCTCATGTTACCTTTCTTCCTCTCATGCTACCTTTCTGCTACCTTTCTTCCTCTCATGTTACCTTTCTTCCTCTCATGTTACCTTTCTTCCTCTCATGCTACCTTTCTTCCTCTCATGTTACCTTTCTTCCTCTCATGCTACCTTTCTGCTACCTTTCTTCCTCTCATGTTACCTTTCTTCCTCTCATGCTACCTTTCTGCTACCTTTCTTCCTCTCATGCTACCTCTCATGCTACCTTTCTTCCTCTCATGTTACCTTTCTTCCTCTCATGCTACCTTTCTGCTACCTTTCTTCCTCTCATGCTACCTCTCATGCTACCTTTCTTCCTCTCATGCCACATTAGACTTCAGACCCCTCGGGGTGCAGACAGACGTAGAGCCTCCACCAGTAGAGGGCACCTGAGTCACACCTCCTCTGGTTATCAGCCAACGTATGAAGCAAACCGCTCACTGCTAACACTTCACATCCCCCAAACCACAGGCACAGGGTGAGGATACTGTGTGAGGCGATAGGGAGGGAACTGTGTGTGTGAAGAATACGGTTTCTCAATTTAGAAACAGAGACAAAGATAAAGGATAAAGACATTTTATAGAAATTAAAAATGAATAATCCCTCTATAACTAGAGCTCTGTACTGTATATAACACGGGCTGAATTCATTAAAAATAAGCAATTCATCATTTAAATGAATGTAGATTGTTGCTCTTTCTATAAATATTCAGTCCTCACTGAACTTTATGAAACATATTCATGCCATAACGTGATCTTGCCAACAACTTCTTTTGGCCAGTAGAAAAAAAAAATACTATGAAAAGACAATAATTACAAAGTAGGACAAAAAGAGGGGGATGGAAAAAAGGTAATTAAAGGAAAATGAGAGTAAAATAAATATTGTGTTTAAGTTACCATGACGTAGAGGAATGAGCTGTGGTGAGCTGTGTTTTGGAGGGAATATCTTAATTTAGAAAACCCGACATTATACATCTGGACAGCTTAACTTTATGGGTAAAAATATATGAGGAGAAAGAAATGTGAGTGAAATACAGCTTAGCAGGAGTCGAGGCTAAAGGAGACGAATGTCCTCACGATGTCTCTTTGTGTCGTGGTTCATTTAGGAAATGTAGGAGTAATAAAGGGCTGTGCAACTGGTAAAGTTTGTTGTTAATATGATTCTTTTGTGCACAAAAATCTGTTTCTCTATCTGACACTATAGCTAAGCAGTCACTAAATACCAGTAGTGCAGTGAACGGAGTGCGTATGGAGTCCACTGCAGACTGACGTCTCACTCTGTGTGTCGGGACTCTTTCGGTGGGAACGTCTTCATTTGGAGGGAAGCAGAAAGCTGTTACGCAGCAGGCTCATTCACTCGGGCCTCAATGGGACGAGCACAACAATGGGCGTGATCAATGTAGCAGAGCCAACAAAGAACAGATAAGGAGTTCCTCAAGGACCAACAAGCCTGCTTCACCGTCTACATAGCCCTGAGGAACACAGCGCCTGAACAATGTGACAGAACTCATCAGCGCTCACCGAACCCTTTCTGTCTTCACGTTCAGCACATTGTGGCTCTTCGGTCAGTGACAAACATTGTGTGAGATGTTTAAAGGGCACGGTGACAACAGATCACTGTGTGAACGCACTAAGTTGCTCAGAAAACAATATATATCATTTCCAATCTGGGGTGCATAGAAATATTGGACAAAATCAGTTCTTAAGTTCTGGAAATTACATTCAGCGTTTATTTAAATGTAATCACTGCCTTGACAATAAGTAGTGTTTCTGGCAGCATCAGCTTGGCAGAGCGGACTGTTGCACGGAGGAAAATGAGGCACAACACGGGAGAGACGGCCAAGTAGCTGACTTAACTGGTGTGTTGGGAGATGGCCTAATTAAGTGAGTGAAGACATTAAGGCATACTGTTATTGTTACTCTGCTCATTTCATCTATTGAGAAATATTGTGTTCTGTTTCACTGAGGTACTACTTTTGTATTAGTCTTCATTTACAGTAAAAGTATTTAACGTTTCAACAATGTGACGAAGCCGAAGACTATTTTCTACAATGCAAACAAAACAGCTCAAGAAGAATAAACTTACTTACATGCATATTATACGCCGGAAAACTAACTTTTTCGATGGATTACAACTATTGTTTTATTCTTAGATTTTTCCTGAGGATAAGTAAACATAAAGGACACAATGTTAGCTGAGTCAACATTATAATACACTCTTTTGTAAGGTGGCCTATAGCTGTACTGTGTCTGACTTTGCTAGCACTCCCTGCTGTGCTTCAAGCTGAATGCTAATGCTAGCACGCTAACATGCCTCGAGTTAAAATATTAACACGGTTAACATTATTACATGCACGTTATTAACATGCTGACGTTGAACATGTAGCACGCTAACGAAACACTGCCAGTTTAATCTGTGTGTGATGTTTCATGCGTTAGCTTGTTAGCATGCTAACATGCTGGCAGAGGTCACACAAAACTAAATCCTATTACTAGTAACATTAGTATGGAAGAAAACCTACAACACATGTCGTGAATTTAGTGTGTATATTACTCTATATGACTTAAATCACGAGTCAATCAATCATCGATTATCCGTAACTAATAAATGTATCGCCCAATAATGTTAGTAAAATAAATCCCTGTATTACGGTGAAAAGATATGAATATTGTTCCTATAAAATAATTCTAAGAATCACATATAGCGGTGAGTACCAGTCGGCTCCTCTTTGACCTTCTCACCAACAGTAGATGTGTCTTTACTAGAGAGTGCAGTTCAGCGGCTTGTCTCTCAATATGAGAAGCTCTGCGCGTCATCGTTATGGTAGAAATCAGTCTCATGAATATTTGTAACACTTCCGAAGCCAGAAACCAAAGAACTAACAACAGCCGTGTTTCCATTCACACATTTTTAAATATCGCATTCTTGAAATTGCGTGGAATCTGCAAAATATGATCAAACTTTCTCAATTGCTGAGAAATGTTTTCATGCTAACTTGAGGAGGTTTATGTGCTTAATGGAAACGCCTTTTACCGAATAAATTCTGACGTAGCAAGCATTTAAATAACCACCTTGATCAATATAAAGAACTATAAAGGATGACAGCAACATTTTTCTAGTTTTGGCAGAATTAGACAGAAACCACAGAGTCTGATAGCGTAGCTGCAGAATTACACAGAAACCACAGAGTCTGATAGCGTAGCTGCAGAATTAGACAGAAACCACAGAGTCTGATAGCGTAGCTGCAGAATTACAATAAATCACTGACGACTTTAACACTGTTACGCTTCAACAGTCAAAGTGTAGCAAAGTCTCTCTTGATTATATCAAATGAATCAAAGAGCCGTTAAAAAGTCCTCTCTTTAACCTCGCCGTGTTGTCTTTGATAACATGTCCGTGTTGTTGCACCAGTCAGCCTTGTCCCAACACGGCGTCCCTCGCCGCGCCGCTACAATCCCTGACTTGTCAGCAGACACGTAAGAAAACACAAGTGGAGCCTCGTGTAAGTGCAAACTGTATCCCAGCAATCCAACTCTAATCTGGAGAGCATGCTCCATCAATCAGCCCGTCGTGTGGCGATAGCGAGCGAGAGTGTCGGACAACGCAAGAGGCTGAAGACGAGACAAAGTACTCGTGACCTACTTCCATTCAACGCACGTTTTTATTCTGGAAGTGCTTCTAACAAAATGGGCTTTTTACAAGGTGATGAAAGACACGAATACAGATTCATACGAACACAGATATGAAGTGTGATGTTAATGATCTATGTGGAGATTATGTGCGTCTGTCCACAGCTGATCTCTTATACTTCTCGATACCTATTTCATTGCCTGCAGACTTTGTTTTCTTTTAAATGCTGTGGATGAAATATGACGATTCTATTTTCTATTAGATCATAGTTTCATGTAATCGTGTCTTATCTGTGATGTTGAGAGCGATGTGGGGCCCACCTGAGAGCGACTCGGTGTTGGTCTTACTTTAGTTGATCCTGATTCGATTTCTTTCTGGTTCAGTTGATGGACTTTGAGTTCTGAGTATCACGTCAAACCACCAAACTCTACTGTGTCTTCTGTGGAAATACATGATCAAAAAACTTGACTGTACTCAATTTGCATGAACAGAGTATTACATTTCTTCTAAATTGAAGTAATTCAATGCGCTGTTTACATAGGTTGCTTATGAAATCGTTCCATTCATTTTTCTCTTTAAGTGCTTTGGAGCGGAGCGTTTTTATAACGACCTCGCCTCTCTGTGTTACATTCACTGTCACAGTTTCCCCTGTTTTCTATGTCAGACCCTATTTGTCTGGTTGCTACCAAGGTTAGAAAAAAGGCTCAAAGAGAGGCATGTTAGTTTAGTTTATGTTCTAACCCTGAGGCTATGTTCCTCTACATGTTACAAAACAAGAGAAAGCTTTCTGAAGGATCTACATGCTATTATGACCAAATGAGAAGTTTATTTGTACTTTTTAGTTCTAGAAAGAACAAATGTTTTCAAAATGTCATGTTAATAATAAATGGGGACATTCCAGGTTAAGACACTGAGCAGCTAAATATAATAATGTAATGTTATTAAGGAAATAGTGCTCTGAAGTATTGATCTACTAGGGTTCAGAATACTGCAGATCATATAAAGTGAAAAACACAAAGTGAGACATTACAAACACTTCTCCAGATGTGTGTCCAGTCCAGTGAAACGGGATTAATTGCTTGAAAAGAATTGATCCCTTTCATGTTGTGATCCAGCAGCTGAGTGAACGGGGGTTTGCTGATCAGTGTGCTGTGATCCTGGGTGGGGGTGCCGAGGCTTTGGGGGTCAGGAGTGAAAGGGCCGGTTGTCTCATTGTGTTTGTAACTGTTGGACAGACAAATCCCCGACACACTGAGAGTTTGCAGATGCAGCAGGTTGAGCAGCGTTCCCTCGTCATCCCTGGATTAACCTCCACATACAGACCCAGAGGTTATCTGCTGCCAGCAAAGAGCAGGGATGATGATACCACACACACACACACACACACACAGTCCCCCGACCGACCCCACGCCCAACACAAAGACCCCCCCCCCCCCCCCCCCCCACCACATCCATCACCGTCAGCTCAGAGCTCTGACGTCACTGATAACTCCGATTGATCCTGCGGAGGATCAAACTGTGACCTAGAAACGTACCATGATGTATGTCCAAGTGGTGTTGTTGTCGAAACATAACAGCGACCATTTCACAGCCCTAACATGGCGTAAAAAGACACGCAGACAGCCTATAATGCATACTAATGACACGCTAATACTGTAAATGTCGCCTGTACACCTCCCCATGATACTGGGTTGCTATACAGCATAGTAACCCAGTATCAAAGAACACAACATTCAAAGCTTCTCAATAAAATGAAAGTGGAACATCTAGTTGGGACTCCTGAGGTTTGACCTGATGGAGGAGCCAGAGTCTGTAGCTATACATATGAGAAGTAATGCACTATAACCAACGTAATCAATTTGTATGAGGTGATCCAGCGAGACGTGACGTAGAAAAGAGCAACAACGTCCTACGGAGGTCAGGGTGGACTTGAGGGGCTAAAGACACCAGACCTTCACCAGGAGACCACATGTGTGACCACATGCTATTGGTCTTCAGTGGAGGTTCTTACGTTCCTCTGATTGTACATGTACAGGATCTGTTTCCAGGTATGATGGAGGTTGTTTGAACCTTCTGTATCCTCAGTGATCGTCTTCCAGCTTTAGATTCCTTAGTATGCAGAGGACAGCAGCTGAACCCTGAGGTACATACTGTCGGATGGATGTAATGGCTCATTGTTAAGAGTCGGTGTGATTCAGGTAATACTCCACATCGTGCTTTTGTGTTTTGGATTCTTGTAGTTTGAGTGGAAGCTCTCTCTCTCTCTCCCCCCAATTATGATTCTCTGCCACCCTGTTCCCCTGACAGCCGCCCAATTATGTATTTCTTAAAACCCTTTTCAGCAGACTCATCTCTCGCCTCGTCTGAAACCTGCTCTCTGAAGTGCATTAAGCCACAGAGTTTGCCACGGCTGCAGAGGCGCGAGGTTAATCAAAATAAGCCTCCGCATGCCGACGCTGACCCTGAGCTCTATTAATAGAAACACCTAGATCCTAAGTGATGCTCTGGTTGTTGGTGGGGAAATGCTCGTTTGACAGGATTCCCTAAAGTCTCTAAAGAACCCTGCTCCTCCCAGAGAGAGTCGAATGAATTAGAGCCTGTTTTCATCCCTGCTTGCTTTCTTTAATTCAGAAACCAATTACTTCAGATGTTCCACTCCAGGAGAGAGACTGTGAGCTGCAAAAGATGGGAACGAAATTGGAATAAGAAACAGACGAGTGGTGAGAAAGAGCGCAGAGACAATCCTTAGTTTTTATATGTATAAAATGTATGTGTGCGCTTCTGTTCCCTCGCTTCATGTACTCTGCTCCCTGAATGACAATGATGAAATACCTCCCAACGTAACACACTGCAGCGATATAGCAAAATAAATTCATCCCCGATTGAACACGGCACACTTATCGTGTGTCTATTAAAAATGCATATGTTATCCTACCGTCGACCGTCGAACCAGTTCGTTGTGAGCGGAACACATTTCCCCAGAGCTGGAGTGATTCCACTGGAATGGGGCTGAATACGCTCACATCGCGCCATCAACAGCAGTGTTTCTGTGATTCTGGTTCTGCAGAATAGGCCAAAAAAAAAGAAGCATGTTACATTATGTATGAAGGAGTGGATAGACATCTAACGGTATGATGAAATATCCTCCCAGCTCTGACCCTGTGATCTACAGGAGGAAACCCCAAACTCTCTTCTCCTCCAGCCCCTCGTTCTCCTCGTCCCTCCTCTCCACAGCTGGAAATGAGCAGTGAGACGTCTCACTGCTGCTGCTGGGGTTCACATGTGCCTAAGAGCACTTGACGAGGAAACGACACAAGGACAAGGAAGCTGCAGTTCACTTAGGCCACTCGGGGGCTCCGCTCGATGCAGAGAAGCATATTGGATTCCTATTGAACGCTTCAAAGGAGCTGAACTCTTGTTTTCTCTCATAGCTTCAGATATGATGACGTCTGTTATGCTTATTTCACATATTATGTGTGTGTGTGTGTGTGTGTGTGTGTGTGTGTGTGTGTGTGTGTGTGTGTGTGTGTGTGTGACCTGCTGAGATGATCTCTGCTGAGGACTCTGAAGAAGCAGTGATCTTAAAACATGATTTTAGTGTTTAATTTGAGTCTTGCACTAATTAAAGCTAAATAACGTGTTCATATTTACCTGCAAACAAAGGAACATTACACCAATACAAGGAAGCTGCAGCCTACTCAGGCTACTAAAGTCTTTACATTTAAACGTTCTGCATGTAAAGACATTCGCCTGCATTGCAGAACTAATTGTTTTGGTGATAATGGATTCGTTGAATGCTGTAATATGTAATGACAGACAACACTTTACTTTAAATGGCACATTTAAAGTGGAAAGATTTCAGTCTACTACAACTGAAGTTCTCTGGAGAGCTTTTGTGATGCATCCACTAGATGCAGATACAGTAGATTTATATAGATATGGTTTACTGCGTGTCACTGTATCCACCGTTCTTCCTGTTCTCATCTATTGGAAGTGGAGCTGAGCAGCTGTGGAGGAGGCCCTTCAGTGCCAGCATGATATCAGGACTCATTCCCAGAAACAGAGCTAATGTACAACTGGCAGGGAAGTTGTGTTGTTCTGCAGATAATTGGATATTGTACGATTGTCAGTGATTGTGGAGGGAAATGACGCAGCCAGCCCCATAACATGCTTTGTTGAGGAACTCCAGGTAAGCATTGAAAAATGAGGATCAGGGAATTAAAGAAACGCCTGTCAGCTGTGGCCAAAGGCCCCATGAGCAAGGCACACAAAGTGGCATCCTAATATAAGGGCATGTATACATCAAGAAGACGTAACAATCTAAAGCTACCAGCAGCTCAGTGATGAGTCCGGTTCCCTCCATTAGAAGACGAAGTATTTTGAATCTGTTTGTGGTTAGATGTTTGAAATCAGGTCTGTGGTTGACACAAGCGTAAGAGATATAAACATGTTGTACAATAGACAAACACGTCACCCGTCCATCTCTAAGAGTGAGACGACTAAACACCATGGTGTAAACTAGTCCACCTTCACAGCCTGCTGAGTGCTCCCGATCACGTGACCTTTGTATACTTCAGCTGATTGCATCCACGCGGTGTTTCTTTGTGAAGACTATCTTGCTGATCAAACGTGTAGGTATCGTGTTTGTCACAGAGTTTATTTTATGCAATAATCAAAAATCTAAAATGTGTGAAGGGAACCAGTGCGATGTTAACGTCCAGGTTGGCCTTCAACAATACGTCATCCCTGCAGCTCTCTACTTGGTCATGAACTAAGGTATTGGACAAGTTGAACTTTTGACTTGATGGTGGCACTAGAAGAAGAGTCGGAGGATCATCTTCCTGTTGAACTGAGGAGAACATGAATGTCTGAACCCGTCTTTGTCACAATCCATTCGCTTTGTGTTGAAATATTTAACTGGAGATGTAAAGACGTTGAGCTGCTGGTGGCTCAAGAGGAAACGTCCTTTAACCATTGATGTCTGTAAGAACATTCATGACGATCCATCAACGTTGTTCAGATGTCTTGGTGGACTGACGGACCAACGCTGACATTCCTTGAGACGCCACAACATGCCTACAAATCGTTCAGCCGTTGACACATATAGGATTGCTCTCAGTGTGAATGTACAAGGTTCCAATTATTTGAAAAAGAAAGAAGAAGATGATTACTTTGATAAGTTACGTGCCTCCACCACACAATGATCAAATACTGGAGTGAAGGAAACTGATGTATCGTCCAGCACGGCGTCTTTGAGCGACTGCAACTGATGAAAGCACATTCCAGAAAACTCTGTCCAGACCTTTTGCTCGGCTCAGAAGGTAAAGGGGATTTAGGCTGCTTCGGTAAATCAGGACTGTGACCAGAGATAGGAGGGTGCGAGGTCAGCGATCCCTGCCCCTGGACCCTTTAGCATTCCTAAAGCCTGATGCTACATTCAGAGGGATCAGCTGACGTGGGCCTTTACACAGTCAAGAGGTTTCATGAGCAGCATACTTAGACTCTCACGTCAATTAATTCTGGCAAATGCAATTTTGGTTTAGAAAATATATAATATTTATAATAATCTGCCCTTTTTCAGATAGTTCCGATACATCATTTCATCTGCCAACAGATGAAAGTGTGTCGGGTCATTTGGGATTGAGAATCTGGAGGAAGAGAGTTTACTGTGAATCTCATCTATATGAATTTAAAATATGGCACTAATAGGATCACTTCCTGACCGTTATTAATAAGGGAAAGGACTGCTGAGCGAGCTTCATCCCGTCTTACTGGTGCATTCCATGTCAAATCAACTGCTTCCATCAGACCAGGACGTTCTATTATAGAATACATGCTCATGTCAGCCCCTCACTGGGAGTTATGAGTAAAACGTTTGTTTTTGATATCGGCTCAAATATTTTCTAACTCTGGCGTCATGAATCCTGAAGTATGTCCACCCGGCCGTAAATAAGGCAGCAAATCCACAAACTGTATGATTACCATTATACATTCCAGCATGAGAATGCCTTCGAGTCTTATCAACAAAATATCCTTCATGTCTTCCACGCCTTCACGTACGACATGTAACCACAGTCATCTCTGAGGTCTGCCCGGCAACAACGCTGCACTCGAATGTTTCAAACATCCCAAAGCCAAATGTCGACACTTTGTCTGTTTGTGTCTGTAGATTTCTACTCAAATGAAGTTAGCATGAGATAATGTCTCATTAGCATATTAACCTTTTCTTGTGGAAACACAGACGTGACGTAACCGTTTCCTTGAAGACGAGGACTTGAGTTCGAGTGTCTTGTCAAACCAGTTTTGAATATCAACAATTAGAGAATGTACAGTGTAATTAAGTCAAGTGAAACATTCCTCACGAGCATCCGATGACTCTCTCTGGGATGTGGACCGTGTTGTTCATCAGAATGAAGCCACAGACCCACAAACAATGCTGAGACGATAAATAAGTGAAATCGCTCTGAAACCGCCAGCAGCCCAGAGGTCCATTTGGGTGAATGTGTCCCTGTAGTCTACAGCCTGAGGACTTTAATTGAAGCGATATAAATGTGTTGGACGACCACAAACTGACCTGGAATGCGTTGTAATTGTAGTTTACAGTTGGGACGTCATGATGTGCGAGTCAGAAGGCTTCTTGGCAGGAGGAGAGCAGAGTTCCCCTTTCAGAGAAACCAGACAGCTGTAATCGTCTCCCAATAACTCAAAACTATTTCCACATGTAGTATTTTTGCATAAATGATGGTCATCTTTAATTCAGCAAACATGTCTGATTCAGCGGTGGGACGGAGGACGCCATGTTACAGAGATGGATATTTACATCTGTAGGTAAAAACTCACACAACCTTCACGACACCAGAACTATCCCTTTAAGGCCCAAATGAAACATGAGTGTGTTTGGCAGCATTCCATTACTGTCACTTTCTAACTGGACCTCTTTGATGTTGCACCAGTGTTTCCTCTGCCAGCTCTTTTATCTTTCCCTCTTTTCATGCAGTTTTAGTCTCCAGCCTTTTGTATCAAAACCACCAGTCAGGGTTTTGGACGAGCTACCGTACATCCTCTCTGCCGGAGGACAAAAAGGGAATCACAGTCTAAATATAGTCAGGACCGTTTCAGGACGCCTTTGATGGGCCAACGCTGCAGCAGGAAGAAACTCATCTTCATAACAAATGTCCAGAGTGAAGAGGAAGGTTGTTTTGGACCATCATCAGAGCGGAGCCTTCCGACCCAAAACCCCATGCAAGCACGAGAGATGAAGACAGAAAGAGGGAGAAAGAGAGAAAGAGAGAGTATCCAGCCATGTGCTCTCCATATGCTTCACACAATCCAGTGAGGACGCTGTGATGCTTCAAACAGGCCGTCTCTCCCCATCATTCTCCCACTATCGCCCCCTCTTCACAAGTTTAAAGCCTTAGACTCAAAGACAGCGGCAGAGGGAAAGTAGACTAGTAAGTGTGTGTGTGTGTGTGTGTGTGTGTGTGTGTGTGTGTAAGGCAGGGTGAAATGAGACCAGATGAGACATCAACTGATGTAAAAGAGAGAAACTTAAAGTTACCTTTATGCTCTGTTGGATGTTAAACAAGTCATGAACAAGAAAACATGTATTTTAAGCGATACATTGAAAGAAAAGAAGAGTCCGAGCTGGTGAATGTGTTGTAGAGCTGCAGATGAAGAGTCTAGTCTGAGGAAACAAGAAAGCAAACAAAGCACTCTGCAGGTGTGGCCAGACTCAGTGGGTGTTAATAGATTGATTATAGAATACATGCAAACTGAGGTGAAGAGAAAGAGAAAGATGGGGAGCAGCTGGACACTACTTCATACTGCTACTCCACCATATTGTACGCTTTACTCCACTACAATAGCAGTTGGTTAATACTACTGTTGTTCAGTTACTTTGTAGATTAATAAAGCATATCTAACGTTATCCAAAGTCAAGATGTAACTTTCATGCTTAGCTTTTGAGCCAACATGGACGACGACTCCTAAAAGTCAGAAGCAGCTCGTCTGCCTACATGAGACCAATGAGATCAACCTCCATGACAACTGAGTGAACTCCATCTGATGATGAAGACGTGGTGCTGTCTCTAGCTCAGGACAATCTATGTCAAAGCACCATAAGAGACACAAAGATCACAGATCCAAGAGATGATGAAGAAGAGTTTGAGTCATTAAAGTGCACTCACCATGCTCAGAGCTCTCTCCGTCTTATCTAAAGTCTCCCCCGTTGGCTCCAGATGGGGGATTAGGACACTCCAGTCTCTGTGCTACGTGACCCCGAACATCGGTTTATGGGATTAAATTGTCTGCAGGTAATTTATTAGCAGAGATGTTGACGCTGCACAAGAGATGTGACGGACAGTCTTCAGCGCACCGAGGGACGTTCGACTACAGATGTTCTGTCACATTATTGTTATTATTAAGTAATTATTGATTTACCACCAACAATATGGTTTAAAGATATATGAAGTACGTTCTAGAGGCGTGAAAGTCACCGAGTAGGTTCAACGTTGGGAGAGACTTGGGACTGTGTTCTCAGTGATATGAGTCATGAGTCATGCTGAGCATAAAGGTGGACGTCAGAGACCAAGATGTTTCTTCTTCAAACCGCTTTCAAGTGTGAAACGTTACAGAGACTCTTGATCAGGTTCAGGTGACTTTTATTTGTACCCGTTGGGAGACTTGGTCACTTAAGAGTCCTTCCGTATTCACTGACTTCTGAGAGCAAGCTGAACCCTCCGACGCTACAAAGACATCGAGGAAACAAGAAACGCTGCAGTTCCTCAAATGTCCACTTGAGGCTGGCTCCAAAAGTGAGTCAATCCACAGACCTCCGTGTTACAAAGACCAGCTTTACAGCAGAAATAAACATGTTTACAATGACATAGCTGGTCCAAAGCTAATGTCCTGCATCATGACAACTGTATTATATAACTCACCCGTTTAAATGATATTGAGGCTTACAGTTAGACATATTTGAGGGCGTGGCTGCTTTGAGTGACAGTCGGGTACCGTCTCAGGTCGCTAGCTGCTAGCTGCTAGCTGCTAGCTGCTAGCTGCTAGCTGCTAGCTGCATCCCCCGGCCCGCCTCAGCTCCACCAATGATCCACCTCTTTGCCCATTTTTGTAATCAGCCAGGAATTAAATGTAGGCTGTCGATGCAGCCAAGATGGTGACGGCCTGAGCGTCTCTGCAGACACTAATGGGTGTCAAAGTTTAACACTGTGACGGTAATCCAAGAGAAAATATGCTTCTATCGGAACGTAATTGAGAGTGCAATGAGATTTTGTAGAAGACAGAGTTGACTTTTCGTTGTATTTTATTTCTAAATGTCTTTTTTTCCATTTATAGCGCATGTGTGTGTATGTGTGTGTGTGTGTGTGTGTGTGTGTGTGTGTGTGTGTGTGTGTGTGTGTGTGTATGTGTGTGTGTGTGTGTGTATGTGTGTGTGTGTGTGTATGTGTGTGTGTGTGTGTGTGTGTGTGTGTGTGTGTGTGTGTGTGTGTGTGTGTGTGTGTGTGTGTGTGTGTGTGTGTGTGTGTGTGTGTGTGTGTTTTATTCAAGTGCCCATTACAGGATCTGGCTTTACGTGAGCGAATCAAGTGCATTTTGTAAAACAGGTTTCCTGTAAAAGTATAACGAGTCTGAGTTCCTGATGTTCATGGTCACAACAAGGTGTCTGAGGTGGCTGCCCACACATTCCTGTTCTACTTAATGAGCTACCGTAGTTCTTCTTCTGTTCATTCCAGACAAACTGGAAACGTGACTTAAAAACATCCAGCAAAGATCTACCAGCAGCGATAAGCTCATGAATAAGAGATACGATGTATCACTGAGCTATCACTTATTAACTAACAACAAATGAGACAAACAGCTCCAACAATACTTCTTCCTTCTATGAATGTCTGTTTCTCCCTCTGAAATTATTTTCTTTATTTGTTTTACAATATGACAGAGGGCGAGGTTTGAGTCCAACCAAACAAGACTGAGACACATCGAATGAATAGCATTCCGGGCATATTCCTGACGTTTTATTGTTTCCTAGTGATAATTCCTCACAGCTGCTGCAGACTTGGTGGCGAACCAAACAGTGGTTTGGTCTGAATGGAGGAAACGTCACAATCAAGAGAGAGAAGAAGAAGAAATCCTCGTTAAGGAATGCAGGGGTTTTGTGGAAGCCTTGAGGGAGTGTGGTGGAGCATTTCTATCTTGTTTTATGAGGCACACTCAAAACACTTGACAACATTACACGGCGAGCATGTGTTACCTCAGGAGCTAAATCAGTAAAGTCTTTATTTCCTCATTTTCCAGATCATTTGAACCTTTGTTGAAGCGCTATAGAGGTGTAAACACAACTCCCTGTGGCCTCCTGCTGTGGAGCAGAAAGTGTTTCTGTTTCATGTTCCTCCCAACGATGGATCTCTCAAACTGAGGCGTGATGAGAGAGAAGAACAATGAAGGAGCATACGACGTTTCCTCCTTGATCCTTTCTTGGAGCAGAAGAGAGCGATCTGAGACGTG